>QLOH01001028.1:0-191471 GCA_026901365.1 Sesbania bispinosa
AGCTCTCCCAAGCTCCCTCACGGACGAAGACGACGAACACGGAGGAGAAGGCACAAATGAAGAAGCTCGCGCACGGAAGAGAAGGGACGGAGGAGATGGGAAAGAGGAACAAGCTTGGGCACGGAGGAGAAGGGACGAAGGAGAAGGAAGGAGGAGAAGCTTGGGCACGGAGGAGAAAGGACGAAGGAGAATGGAGGGAGAAGGGACGCGGGATGAATAAAGGTGAAAATTAAATCTGGGTGGTCATTTTTAAGGATCAACGAGGGCGCTCCGGTGGAGCGCCCTGAAATAATTTTAAAAAAATAAAAAAGAGCGCTCCCGGGAGCGCCCTGTATTCCCAGAGAATTAGAAAAAAAATAAAGGAGGGCGCTCCTGGGAGCGCTCTCTATTCCAGAGAATTTTAAAAAAAAATCATGCTGGGCAAAAAAAATAAAGGAGGGTGCTCCAGGGAGCGCCATCTATTGCAGGGCAAAAAAAAAATATCCACCAGGAAAGAGGGCGCTCCATGTAAAAATAAATAAAAAAAGGAGGGCGCTCCAGGGAGCACCCTCTATTGCAGAGCAAAAAAAAATATATCCGCCAGAAAAGAGGGCGCTCATTGGAGCGCCCTGGAATTACAGAATTAAAAAACAAAAAAACTAGGAACAAGGGCGCGCTGATGGAGCGCCCTCTATTTTACCTGTAAGGGCGCTCCCGCCCAAATTTGGGAGCGCCCTCATTTTAAAACGATCATTTTAGACGCTAACTAACAAGGGAGCGCCCTAAAGACAGCGCTCTAATATCCTAAAATTGGCGCAGTGTCAAGGATCGGTGAGTATAACTCACACACTCTCACTTTTCCTTGATTTTGATTTCTCCCCATTGTATGAACCCTACTCTCTTGATTCCCTTTCTATATGTATATTGTAGTTGGATTGATGATAGTTGTGTAAGATTGAGTAGTTTCGTTAGGATTTTCATTGAAAACCTTAGGGTAGCGAGATTTACGAAAGTAGCGAGATTGCGAAATTGACGAAATACTCATTGTATAAACCCTACTCCCTTGATTCCCTTTCTATATGATTAAATTGAATGGAATTATGATAATTGCTCTAGAATTGAGTATATTATGCTAGTAATTGATTATAAATCCCTTGAATTTCAAAGTTACGAAAGTTATGAAACTTACGAAAGTCTCGAAATACTCGAATTGCTTGAAATTCTAGCTTTGGGTTATCAATTCATGTTTACCGGTTTCGACCGTGAGTTAAGTAAGCCAACTTTGTGTTGTGAGTAAAGAAATTGATTGATTATGTAAAAATATTGACTTCGGTCCAGTAATGGGTGGGATACGTCCCCGGGAAAGAAGTTTCCCGTAGTCTGAGCTCAGTTCTAACTCCAGTTTCAGTAATAAGTTCATGCCTGCTAATTATAACAGTGAGTTGCATTTTTATTGATTATGATTATGTTGGTTATGATATGTAATGTTAATGCATACTGGTGACTGATATCTTATTTTGATATACATTGATTAGTACTTGTTTCCTGTACACTGAGCATGATTAGTTATATTTCACTGAGGCATTAGTCTCACCACGCGTTTTGTGGATATAATCTAGGTGTGCAGGTACCTCCTAGAGGAAATAAGTGAGTTTAGAGCTGGAGTTGATGTGTTTAGATGTTTCTTTTTGGATTGTATATAAAAGTTGTATCACTTGAATTTTTGTTAAGTTTTTTAAGTTTGTAACCTTCGGGCCTGATGTATATATATTATGGATCTTATATATGTATATAGTTTTGTTGATATTAGAGACACTAGTTTATAATCTTTGGGCCATATGTATATGGATGTGTATATTATGGACTTTGATTATGTAATTAAGGTTTAAGTTACTCCCATTTTGTATAAGTTGATGTTGGACACTTGTGTAAATGTGAGGTTTGATATCCAGAATTGTATATCTTAGTTTCGAATTTTCAGAATTTAGTTTTCAACGTACTAAGTTTTGAATTTAGAAATTAGGGCGTTACATTTTGGTATCAAAGCAGTTCAATCCAATTGGACTATGGTAGTATGATTTTCTTGTGATTTGTTATTCTGATTTATGCATTGTTTTGTGAATTGAGAGACTGATCACCTCGATGTTTACTTAATGATGCGTAGATAATTATGGCAAGTGGCAGGAGGGGTCGCCCCAGAACCAATTCCTCTTCCCAGAATCCACCACCTGACCCAATGACAGCAGCTCTTCAAGCATTCACACACATGATGGGAGAGCAGGCGGCTGCTAATGCAACATTACTCCAAGAATTGGCCCGAAGAACAACGGGAGCACCTCATGCTCCTGTGGCGGATCCGTTTTTTTCAGGGGCTGGCAGAATTTAAGAAGCACAACCCTCCTCAATTCAATGGAATATATGATCCAGATGTGGCATCTAACTGGCTGAGGGATCTCAACAGAATATTTGATGTGATGAAATGTGTGGATGATTCTAAGGTTGGTTTTGCAATTTACATGCTGAGGGGTGAAGCTAAGGATTGGTGGAAAACCGCTAGTGTTAAGCCTACTGTCACGGGGACTCCGATTACCTGGGGTATCTTTCAGACCCTATTCCTGGACAAGTATTTTCCTGCTACAGTCAGAAGACAGAAAGAAGCAGAATTCTTACAATTAAAGCAAGGAAGTATGACGGTGGGCCAGTATGTGGCTAAATTTGAGGAGTTGGCTAAGTACTCAAGGTACCTTCAGACAGTAGCTGATGAAGAGTGGAGGTGCACTCAGTTTGAGGGAGGTCTCCGACCTGAGATACTGGACCGGGTTGGAACCTTAGAGATCAAAGATTTTCCCACCCTGATCAATAAACGTTACATTGCGGAGAAAAACATCTGAGGAACCACTAGTTCAACACCACCAGATGATAATAAAGGAAAGAGGAAGCTAGAAGGATCGAATCAGTTCAAGGTCCCGAGGCCTAAGTGGCAAGGCACCTCAGCCTTGACTACTAGACCGGCCCAATGCCACGGGGGACCTACTTGCCCCAAGTGCGGAAAGGAACATTCCGGAGAATGCTTGATGGGGAAGAATGTGTGTTTCTTTTGTAAGCAACCTGGTCACATGAGGAATGAGTGTCCCAAGAGGAAGGATCTACCAAAACCCCAAACCACTGGAAGAGTTTTCACTCTGAGCGGGGAAGTGGCAGCTTCTGCCGATAATCTGATGTGAGGTATGTGCACCCTAGGAGATCGAACCTTAATTGTATTGTTTGATTCAGGAGCTACTCATTCTTTCATTTCTCTTGATTGTGTAAAACAGTTGAATTTGCATGTTGTATCTTTACCTTATGTTCTTAGTGTTGTTACTCCCGCCAAGGAGGCCATTTCTACTTCCCTTGTGTGTTTTCAGTGCCACATTGTGATACAAGGGAAGGCCTTCAAGGCTGACCTAGTTTGTTTGCCTTTACGGGGTATAGATGTTATTATTGGCATGAAATGGTTGTCTGCAAATAGATTCATGCTTGATTGTTTTAACAAACAGGTTGTTTTTCCACTCCTTCCTCCTCCTTCGAGGGAGAAACCATCAATCCTTTTATCCAGTGTTACTGAAATGTCTGAATGCCTTAGTGATGGGAGTGAGTGTTTTGTTTTATTACTTTCCTCAACTTTAGAGTCCAAGATAGATTTAAGCAGTATAACTACAGTTAGGTAGTTTCAAGATGTTTTCCCTAGTGAGGTAACCACCTTACCTCCGGACCGAGAGATAGAGTTTACCATAGACTTAGCACCAGGTACAGGACTTGTTTCTAAAGCACCATACAGAATGTCCCCACTAGAACTTAGTGAACTTAAAGCCCAGTTAGAAGATCTTATGTCTAAAAAGTTCATTAGGCCTAGTGTGTCACCTTGGGGAGCTCCAGTACTTTTAGTGAAAAAGAAGAATGAGAGTATGAGGTTGTGTGTAGACTATAGGCAGTTGAACAAGGTTACCATTAAGAACAAATATCCTTTACCCAGAATAGATGACCTTCTACATCAACTTAGGGGAGCCTCAGTTTTCTCTAAGATAGATTTAAGGTCTGGTTACCATCAGATCATGATTAAGGGAGAGGATATACCTAAAACAGCCTTCAGGACTAGGTATGGGCATTATGAGTATTTGGTGATGCCATTTGGAGTAACCAATGCTCCTGCTGTATTCATGGACTACATGAATCGAATCTTTAGGCCCTATCTGGATCAGTTTGTTGTTGTATTCATCGATGATATTCTGATCTACTTCCGTAGTTTAGAAGAGCATGAGAGACACCTCAGGATTGTGTTAGGAGTTTTGAGGGAGAAGTTGTTTGCAAACCCTGAAAAGTGTGACTTTTGGAGTGATAGAGTTCAATTTTTAGGACATGTGATTACCAGTGAGGGTGTCTGTTGATCCTAGCAAGGTAGAAGATGTCCTTGAATGGGAAAGACGTAATACCGTTACGGAGATTAGGAGTTTCCTAGGCTTGGCCGGCTACTATCGGAGATTCATTAAGGGATTCTCCCAGCTAGCCCTACCTCTCACAAGGTTAACTCGGAAAGGGCAAGCCTTTGTGTGGGATGAGATCTGGGAGCGGAGCTTCTTGGAGCTCAAGAAAACGTTAACCACCGCTCCGGTATTGGCATTACTGGACTTGTCCAAAGCCTTTGAGGTATATTGTGATGCTTCAGGGAAGGGTTTAGGTTGTGTTCTAATGCAGGATAGACGAGTAGTGGCTTATGCATCTAGACAGTTGAAACCACATGAGGAGAACTATCCTACTCATGACCTAGAATTGGCAGCTGTGGTATTTGCCCTCAAGATTTGGAGGCATTACTTGTTTGGTGTGAGATTTGAGGTCTTTAGTGATCATAAGAGTTTGAAATATCTCTTTGATCAGAAAGAACTCAATATGAGGCAGAGGAGATGGATGGAATTTCTCAAAGATTATGATTTTGAATTGAAGTACCATCCTGGCAAGGCCAATGTGGTAGCTGATGCCCTCAGTAGAAAATCCCTTCATGTGTCTTCAATGATGATTCATGAATTGAATTTGTTGGAAGAGTTCAGAAACCTAAGTCTAGGTGTTACAGTTGGTGAACATAGGGTAATTCTTCATAGGCTTGAAATCACCTGTGAGCTGAAAGCTCTAATCAAGGAGGCTTAGAGTTTGGACTCAAGCCTTCAAGAGAGAAAACAACAGTTAGGGTTTTCAGAGTCAGAAGATGGGATGATTCTCTTTCAAGGGAGAGTCTGGGTCCCTAAGGGGGGTAGTCTCAGGCATCAGATTTTGGAGGAAGCTCATAGGAGTAAGTTTTCTGTACATCCTGGATCTACCAAGATGTATCAGGATCTGAAGAGGATGTTTTGGTGGGATGGTATGAAGAGAGACATAGCTGATTATGTTTCTAAGTGCTTAGTATGCCAACAGGTTAAAATAGAACATCAGAAACCATCTGGAACCCTTTTACCATTAGATATCCCTGAGTGGAAGTGGGAGAGTGTAGCTATGGACTTTGTGGTAGGTTTGCCTCGAGTTCAAGCTAGATTTGATGCTATCTGGGTGATTGTGGACCGACTGACTAAGTCAGCCCACTTTCTACCAATTAAGAACACTTATCCCCTTAGAAAGTTGGCCAATCTGTATGTTAGAGAGATTGTCAGACTTCATGGTATTCCCTCTAACATCATATCAGATAGGGATCCTAGATTCACTTCCAGGTTCTGGAATGCACTTCACCAGGCTTTCGGGACCAAACTTCGATTTAGCACTGCTTACCACCCTCAGACTGACCGTCAGTCTGAAAGAACCATCCAGACCTTAGAGGATATGCTCAGGGCTTGTGTTTTAGAGGAGTCGGGTAATTGGGATAGATTTCTACCTCTTATTGAGTTTGCATACAATAACAGTTTCCATAGCAGTATAGGCATGGCACCCTTTGAGGCACTGTATGGTAGGAAATGCAGGTCTCCTTTATGTTGGTATGAAGTAGGTCAGAGAACTCTTTTAGGCCCAGAATTAGTGCAGGAAACCTCAGATAAGATATGGGTCATTAAGGAAAAACTTGTAACTGCCCAGAGTCATCAAAAGAGTTATGCTGACAAAAGAAGAAAAGACTTAGAGTTTGAGGAAGGAGAACATGTGTTTTTAAAAGTAACTCCTATCACAGGCATAGGACGATCCATTAAAATCAGAAAGCTCAATCCTAGATTTATCGGTCCATTCCAGATCCTGCAGAGAGTTGGCTCTCTGGCTTACAGGATAGCTTTTCCACCCCAGTTGTCCAGGATACATAATGTTTTCCATGTATCTCAGTTAAGAAAATATGTTCATGATCCATCTCATATCATTAGCTCTGAATCAATACAATTAAGAGAAGATCTCACTATTCCTTCTAGACCTGCACAGATTGTGGACAGGAGTGTCAAGATTCTAAGTAGTAAGGCAATTCCATTGGTGAAGGTGTACTAGGAAGGTCAATCTCCAGAAAAGGCCACGTGGGAGAAGGAAGATGTCATTCGGGGTCAATTCCCGGAACTTTTTAGTTGAGGTAGTTTCTGAAACTCTGTTTCTTGAACAATTTTGAGGTCAAAATTGCTTAAGGGAGGTAGAATGTAACATCCCGCAAATTTGGAGCTTTAATAATCTCATTAGGTATCAAAACAAGAGAATTATGTATTAGTAAATCAAGAAAAGTAAATTGTGAAATTATAGGTTAAAAATCAAGTTTATGCTTTAACTTAGTGAATTTGAGAAAATTGGGTTCTGGTAATCGATTACTCACAGGGTGTAATCGATTACCAGAGAGCTGGTTTTTAGGTAATCGATTACTCAAAGGGTGTAATCGATTACCAGACAGCTGGTTTTTAGGTAATCGATTACCAAATGTTGTAATCGATTACCAGTTTCCCAGAAACGTTTTCTTGTGTAATTTTTGCCTCTGGTAATCGATTATAGCATTACTGTAATCGATTACCAGCTGTCCAGTATAAATACTTGGACATGCAAAATATGATATTTAGTCATTTCTTCTTCTTCCTTCACGCATTTTAGAGAGAGAGTGTGTGTGGACCTAGTGAGAGAAAGTTGATTTGGGAGCTTGGGAAGGGATTTGGAGCTAGAATCATCAAGTGAAACACTTCAATCTTCCATCCTACTCTTGATTCTCAAGGATCGGTGAGTATAACTCACACACTCTCACTTTTCCTTGATTTTGATTTCTCCCCATTGTATGAACCCTACTCTCTTGATTCCCTTTCTATATGTATATTGTAGTTGGATTGATGATAGTCGTGTAAGATTGAGTAGTTTCTTTAGGATTTTCATTGAAAACCTTAGGGTAGCGAGATTTACGAAAGTAGAGAGATTGCGAAATTGACAAAATGCTCATTGTATGAACCCTACTCCCTTGATTCCCTTTCTATATGATTAAATTGAATGGAATTATGATAATTGCACTATAATTGAGTATATTATGCTAGTAATTGATTATAAATCCCTTGAATTTCAAAGTTACGAAACTTACGAAAGTCTCGAAACACTCGAATTGCTTGAAATTCTAGCTTTGGGTTATCAATTCATGTTTACCGGTTTCGACCGTGAGTTAAGTAAGCCAACTTTGTGTTGTGAGTAAAGAAATTGATTGATTATGTAAAAATATTGACTTCGGTCCAGTAATGGGTGGGATACGTCCCGGGAAAGACGTTTCCCGTAGTTTGAGCTCAGTTCTAACTCCAGTTTCAGTAATAAGTTCATGCCTGGTAATTATAGCAGTGAGTTGCATTTTTATAGAAGTGAGTTGCATTTTTATTGATTATGATTATGTTGGTTATGATATGTAATGTTAATGCATACTGGTGATTGATATCTTATTTTGATATACATTGATTAGTACTTGTTTCCTGTACACTGAGCATGATTAGTTATATTTCACTGAGGCATTAGTCTCACCACGCGTTTTATGGATATAATCTAGGTGTGCAGGTACCTCCTGGAGGAAATAAGTGAGTTTACATCTAGAGTTGATGTGTTTAGATGTTTCTTTTTGGATTGTATATAAAAGTTGTATCACTTGAATTTTTGTTAAGTTGTTCAAGTTTGTAACCTTCGGGCCTGATGTATATATATTATGGAGCTTGTATATATTATAGTTTTGTTGATATTAGAGACACTAGTTTATAATCTTTGGACCATATGTATATGGATGTGTATATTATGGACTTTGATTATGTATTTAAGGTTTAAGTTACTCCCATTTTGTATAAGTTGATGTTGGACACTTGTGTAAATATGAGGTTTGATATCCAGAATTGTATATCTTAGTTTCGAATTTTCAGAATTTAGTTTCCAACGGACTAAGTTTTGAATTTAGAAATTAGGGCGTTACAGGTATCATGACCCATGGTTAAGGGTGATGACCCATGGTTAAGGGTGATCAAGGGGATCATAAACCATGGTTAAGGTATCATGACCCATGGTTAAGGGATGATGACCCATGGTTAAGGGTGATCAAGGGGATCATGAACCATGGTTAAGGGATCATGACCCATGGTTAAGGGATCATGACCCATGGTTAAGGGTGATCAAGGGGATCATGAACCATGGTTAAGGTATCATGACCCATGGTTAAGGGATCATGACCCATGGTTAAGGGTGATCAAGGGGATCATGAACCATGGTTAAGGTATCATGACCCATGGTTAAGGGATCATGACCCATGGCTAAGGGATCATGACCCATGGTTAAGGGTGATCAAGGGGATCATGAACCATGATTAAGGTATTATGACCCATGGTTAAGGGTGATCAAGGGGATCATGAACCATGGTTAAGGTATCATGACCCATGGCTAAGGGATCATGTCCCATGGTTAATGGTGATCAAGGGGATCATGAACCATGGTTAAGGTATCATGACCCATGGCTAAGGGATCATGATGTGAAGTCTATAAATCAGTTTAAGTATTTAAACTTGACTATAAGACTTAACATCCTTAAGTTTTAATGATTAACAAATAAGATTATATTAAGGACAAATAAGTTTGTATAAGAACTTAATAAGATTACGTAAACAGGTTCTACTAAGAAAGGTATTGGTTTGTTGATTGTGTTTCAGGTCACAATAATTATCTGAAGAAGAAGAGTAGAAGATCGAATCAGAAGGACAAAGTGCAGAATCCTAAGAAGAGTAATCCATAACTAAGTTGAAGCAATTCTGAGTAAAGAGGAAATTCGGTATATCTAAAGACTTTGAAGAACTGAAGAATTGAAGACTCGAAGACTATTTGAAGAATTGAAGACTCGAAGACTATTTGAAGAACTGAAGAATTGAAGATTCGAAGACTATCTGAAGACTTGAAGAATGTAATGGAAGCTTGGCTATCATATGAAGAACAGTTATAAGGAAGCTCATAAATCTGAAGAAGAAGTATTGTTTGAAGACGCAACTATCTGAAGAACAGCTATCATCTGAAGAAATGAAGACAATATGAAGCAGTCTATGTATCTGAAGATTGAACGTGTCAGAATCAAGAAATGATCTCTTGGAGACGTTGCAAAGCGTAAAGCACACTTCATCAAATGGAGTTCACTCATTTCAGCAGATAAAGCTAGACATGTTTTTCTACCTCGATCAAAGTCTTACACAAATAAGGAAATGCTGAAAAGACTTTCTGCAACGTCTGTTGCACCTGCAACAAAAGGATTTGTGTGCGCAGACCTACTGCATCTACACCTGCTGCTGTCCAGAATGTATTAGGAGACTGAACAAAAGCAAGCAAGAAAGATGGTTGAATAAAGTACATACAATTCAACATCTTTATTTATCTAAATCTCAGAAGAAGAAGATACAAAGAAGAATGAAGCTACAATCTTCTTATCAGAAGGAAGAAGCCTTCTGAAGTTTCAACCAGTCTGAAGTGTTGAAGTCATCTCAAGTGCGCAACTCATCTGAAGGATTGAAGTTGTCTGAAGGGCGCAACCCGTCTGAAGTATTGAAGTTGTCTGAAGTATCAACCCGTCTGAAGTATTGAAGCTGTCTGAAGCATCAACCCGTCTGAAGTGTTGAAGCTGTCTGAAGTTTCAATCTGTCTGAAGTCTCAATCCGTCTGAAGTATTGAAGCCTTCTGAATTCTGACGTGGCACTCCTTGCTGAAGACTATGAAGACCTTTTGCTCTCTGAAGATTGCTGAGAAATATCGTTCTCTGCTACACGTTTCTTTTTCAACATATTTATGGCAAGAAACACAGAGACCTTCCTGGTGTTTTTGAATTACATACACCACTGAGGAAATCTCCGCAACGCAGTTCTTGCAGAGGAACAATATCAGCTTTTGTCAGAATAAAATCCCGAACCAGTGTCAGAAGCAAATATAGAAAAGGAGTTTATACAGAATAGGCTAAGAGACAAATCCAACGGATACTTCCTCATACACACTCCTAAGGAAAACAGAAGAAAGCTGGAGAAAGCCGAAGAAATTCAAAAGAAAGAATACGCAGAATAAACATATCAAAATATCTCTCATAAAGAAGCACATAACAAGTGTCAGAACGGGATCGTCTGAACACCTATTCGCTTAAGGAGAAGCAACCGTTTGAGAAGCTATTACACAACGGCTATATGAGCCACATCATCATCAGCTCAATGGTATTATGAATCATCTTCAACGACTATATTCAAGAAGAACATATAAATAGCCTCAAGATTAAATTTGAAGATGTTGATTTTTCAAGTTGGTTCTTGAAATCAATCAGGATGAGTGTTGTTGACTAGGCTGAGTGCCAAATAGTTAACAAGGGTTGACCTGAGCTAAGGCGAATTGTCATTAAGTCAACAAGGATTGATCAGAGAGGATCAAGTCGATCAGAGTGGATCAAGTTGGTCTCTGTTGAATCAATCAGGCTACTGACTAACTGGTCAGTTAGTCATGTTGTTCAGTTGATCTGTTAGATCAATTAAGTTGGTTGTTGGTCTGAAGACAACCATGCTGAGCAAAATGATTATCAAACTAGGAACGGTTTGAAGCCATGAACATACCTTGGTATTCCAATGATACGGGTGAGAATGTAGCCCATGGAAACCAATGGTTGGAGAATGAGGCTGGAGCTTAATTTCATATCTCACTTAGGCCAAATTAGTTGAGGGAGAAGTGCCTCACCTATTAGAGACGAGATTGTACTTAATTTAAACACTTGTGTCTCTGTCTTACCCTTGTACTTAGATTCATACATTGTATCCTGAGTAGTACTCAGTTAACTTCTAGTACAAGAAGAGATTAAGTTAATGTTTCATGGAAACTTAAACTTACTTTTATCTGTAAACACTTAGATAAGTGTCTGAGAGCCTAGAGAGGGTTGGTGGAAGAAAGAATACTTGTTGTAGAGCTTGGAGAGGCTCGATAGAAAAGACTACTGCATGTGTTGCCTGGAGAGGTAGTTGAAAACAAAGAAATACTCGGTTGGGTCTGGAGAGGCTGTGAAGAATACTTGTGTGTGGTTTTGTTTAGTGGAAAATCCAGTGGTGGTTTGCCACTGGGACTGAATGTAACTCACGGTGATGTGGGTGAACCGGGATAAATTTTGTGCCTAAGTTTTCTTTCCCTTAATCTATTTTATTTTCAGTTTTGCATTTACTTAGGGGATTGAAAAGTATTTTCATAATCAACATAACACAACAATTTCAATCAAACAAGTTTTTCAAAGATAATTAAACCTCAAGTCTCTCTCATATTGTTCGAGGTATTACAAAGAATGTATCTTAAAGAACTTCTAAAATAAGTGTCTGAAGTGAGTCTGAAAAGAACTCAGTTCAGAAACTAGAATCAGACTTCAGATGATCTTTAGTCTGCTGAAGTATTTTAGAAACCGTTCTAAAGATACTCTTTGTAATAATCCTCAGAAGATACTTTGAAAAACTTTCGTTTAAAACAATCTTAAGCTTTTAGAAAGATTATCAATTTTATCTTTCTTATCTTCCGCATGTTTCAATTAAACTCTGATCTTAAGATTGGTCTTCGAACGTTGTTCTTTTTAAATTCTATCTTAAATTAAAGATTTCCAAAATTATTCAATAAAGTTTAAAACACTATTCAACCCCCCCTTCTAGTGTTTCCTGTGGTCCTAACAATTGGTATCAGAGCTCACCTTCGGGTTGAGCATCTAACAAATGCAGAAGAAGTAGATCCTCAGAAGATGGAAGTCTCACCAAGCTAAAGTAACTCTGAAGAATGATAATGAGAATAGGAAAATCATTTTCCAAAACTCATTATTCATAGAACTGAAGCGCAGGACGTAACTGGAAAAGGAAAGTGTATCTAATTCTAGATCACAAACGGGTGACACCTTTCCAATCTAAATTTAAATTTAAATTTAAGTATAGTTACTTATCTGTTGTATGATTTGTTTTATTGAAATTGTTTATAGTATGAAAATGTGCTACATGATCTGTCTGATTGAAATCATTAATTCTTGAATGTGTATTTATATATATAATTGTGTGAAAATAAACTATTGCATGATATGTGTTTTAATGTATATTGCCTGATGTTTATAATTTGTTCTGTGTAAATATTTGCTGCATATTTTCTTCTCGTTGTTTGTATACATGAGTTGAACAGTTGCGCATGTTTAGTAGAACATTATCTGTATGAATATATGTGCATATTTATTTAAGTCGATGAAGAGTCATATGTGTTAATCATTTTTTTATAAATGTGAAACGGCGCAATGTGAATCATTGAATCATCAACCGGTTTCTCTCAATCGGCACGATGCACTACTCCTCACACCGGTTCAGTGCACATAACCGTCTCTCATCAATGCTTGAAGCATGCCTGGCTCCCTATTTAAAAGGATTGGATGATCAACATGGAAATTACACTTTATTCAATCTTTTCCCTAAAAGGTCAAGTCTCCTCAAGTATCTTCATCTCAGAAAGATCATTTGATCCATAGAAATCAATGGCAAACATGTCCGCATCATCAAGCAACTCAAATCCTTTTGTGTTTGATGAAAGGATTATACCCTGCAAAGCGGTTAATCTTTCAGATTTTGATGAGGCAGACTACAAGATATCTGAATACTTCAACGTTGTTGGATGGACTCCATACTTCAACAACATTTCCTCACCATGGCATGAGGAAAGCGTTTTGGAGTTCTGGAACAACTCAAAGGTTATATCTAATGAAGACTGGTCTGGGATTAAAACGGAAGTGATGGGAAGACCAATATGTGTGGACTATGCCTTAATTGTTGAAGTGATTGGAGTGCCTGCTCGAGGAGAACAATACTTTCAAAAGTGGGAATCCATTCGAGAGAAGACATTTGCCTTTGATAATGCCCTCTTTGGAGAAAGACGTCTAGCACCTTATAGACACTCTAAACTTCTGAAGATTCCCAGAGCACTTCTTGCTGCGCTAAACTGCTGCATCCTTCCCAAAGGATGCAACAAACTAGAAATAAATCAGCTGGAAAGATTCGTGCTGGGAAACTTACTAATGAAGAAGAGAATCAGTCTCCCTTGGGTGCTGATGTTTCAGATGATGTTTAGAAATGAGATGGGCAATGAGAATCTCTATCCTCATAACACCTTAATTATGAAAATTCTATTGCACAAGGGATTTCCTATGGAAAGTCTCTTTGATCAACCGTCTCCTGACTTTTTCACTCCAGGTGCACATGCTGAGTTAGAACATACTCTTGTTGAAAGAGAAGAAGCCCCTGAGAATCAAGTGATCATTCCTTCTCTGTTTGCTCCACACATTGAAGAAGGAACTAAAGATACCCACTTGAAGTCTCGAAGAAGAAAAAGGATGGTGTTGGGTGCATATCATCTAAAGGAGGTGAATAACAGGGTTAAGCGGCTTGCTAAGAAGCTGAAGAAGACTGAGAAGAAGCTACAATAGCTCATGGTTGAAAAGAAGAATACTGATGATCAATGATTCTCTTGTGTCTTTTGATTATCCTCTTTATTGTTATGATCAATTTTTTTTTATCGTCTGCTCTGCTCTTGTGTTGATATAAATTTCTTTTATAAGTTATTAAATTTTGTGATTGTTTATACTGTACATTTCTGTAAGTATGTATGAATCTTTAACTCAACACACTTCCTTAATTGGTTCAACTAAAAGATAAAATTAATTAACTTAATAAGATAAAAACAGAATTAAAATTTGTATTCTAAGATAATTTTTTAATTTGGTAAAGTGTAATCAGTAATCTAAGACATTTGGTTTAATAATTAACTTAATATCAGATGCTACTGAAAGGTATTTTTAGTTTGTGTATATTTCAGAAAAAACAGGTTTTTGAAGATAATCTCAAGAAGACCATCAGAAGGAAATACCATCTGAAAAGATAAATCAAAGCAACATAATCTAAAAGGATGGCTAGTGTGATAACATCTCCATTGTCTGAACCTGTTCAGAAAGTTCGAGATGAACTCACTGAAATTGTGGGTCAACAATGTTAAGATGGTTAACACTCTATGCACCAAACCTAACTCAACTCTTGAGAAGATTATATTGACTCGGTAACATCCCTATTCTCTGAACCTGTTCAGAATTTTCTCTATGGACTTGCTGAAATTGTGGGTCAAGAATGCTAAGGTGACTGATACTTAAGCCATTAAAGTCTATCTCAATTCTTCAAGAAATGTTAAGATGATTGTTCAAAGATTCTCGGAAGCGGAAAAGACAAAAGACAAAAGTAGGACGTGCAGACATCAAGCAACCACAGATAAAGAAAAAGTCTTCAAAGAAAGGAGTAATGTCAGAAAGCACCTCTTCATCCAGTGAACAACAACCAGATCTTTGGTAACATCACTTCATCTTAAAACTTTAATATCTGTGAAAAGTTGTCTTTTAGTAAAACCTTTAAAATCTGATAATAAACCTTAATTCTTTAATAAGTAAAAACCAAAGACAATCAAACCTTAACAGTTTCTCAGATACTTGCTTTTATAAAAAAAATTCTTTTCTTTTTCTGTTTAGATGTTGTGAGTGTGACCATTATTGTACCTTTGAGTAAGAGAACATGTCATGGTTTATTTTCCAACTTGGATGAAACATTTTCTATTAAAGATAGTGTCTATTATCTTGTTTCTTTTTCCTTTTATGGTTTTTCTTAAAGATTAGGAATGTTACACGACAAGAAATGCATTTCAATTTCTTCTTTTTGGTCTAAAAAATTTGTTGTCAATTTAGGGGTTAGGGTTTCTTTTGTTTGGACTTTGGGAGAAATATGTTGTTGAAGACAGAGCTAATAGGATGGATGAAAAGAAAATCATTGACATTAATGAGGGATTAAAATTAAATATTTTATTGATACGTCATTGTGTCTATGTGACACTTAACGTGCTCTGTCAGCGTCTTCGTTAGTGACAAATAATAACAGAGGGATTAAATTGAAAGACAAAAAATACATTCAGAAACTAATTTAACTATGTCCTTCTTTTAGGAACTAAATTGAAGGTTACCCATTCTTTCGAAACCAAATTAATTGTTTAGTCAAATTTATTATTAGTGTTCCATTTAAATGGGTATGAGCACACTACATCTACTTTATTTTACATCCCATATTAACATTTGATAGAATAAAATAACTTAGTGAATAATTAAAGTCCTCTTTGATTTTTTAAAAATTTAAATCAAGTTTTTTATAATTTAAAATTTAAAATTAATTTTTTTTTATGGTTTTCGAAAATAGACTTTTTCAAAACCACAAAAGAGTTTTTAGGCCCATTTTGGGGTAGGTGTGAGTTTACAATATTTTGTTTCTAAAACATTTTAATAAAGTTTTTACAACTATAAACTATAAATTAAAGTTTTCAAAACTTTGTTTCTATCCTATTTCTCTCTCCTCTATTTCTCTCTCCTCCCTCCTCCATTTCTCTATTGTTTCTCTCTCCTCTCTGTCTCATTTCTCTCTCTTCTCTCCTCTATTTCTCTATTGTTTCTCTCTCCTCTCTCCTTTGTTTCTCTACTATTTCTCTACAGAGAAAGAGAAGCAGAGGAGAGATAAGAGAGAAGAGAGAGAAATTGATGAGAGAGGATGAGAGAAACAGGGGAGAGATAGGAGAGATGAGAAAGAAATAGAGGAGAGAGATGAGATAGAAACATGAGAGAAATAGAGGATAAAGAAACAGAGAGAGGAGAGATAAATAGAGGAGAAGGGAGAGATAAATTAAGGAAAGAGGAGAGAGAAACAGAGGAGAGAGAAACAAGAGAGAAACAAAGGAGAGAGGAGAGAGAAACAAAGGAGAGATATGAGAGAGAAATAGAGAGAGGAGAGAGGAGTGAGAAACAGAGGAGTGAGGAGAGAGAAATAAGAAAGAAATAGAGGAGAGAGAAATAGAGAGAGGAGAGATAAACAAAGGAGAGAGAGGAGAGAGAAACAAATGAGAGAGAGGAGAGAGATGAGAGAGAAATAGAGGAGAGAGGAGAGAGAAACAAATGAGAGATATGAGAGAGAAATATAGAGAGGAGTGAGGAGAGAGAAACAGAGGAGAGAGAAAAGAATAAAAAAGAAAACACAAAACATAAAACCTCTTTTTTGGTTTTGAAGAGTAAGGGGAATTGGTTTTGAAACTTGTGTAAAAAACCATTTTAAACCCATTTTATCCAAAGACGATTTGTTTTCAAATTTGGATTTCGAAACCAAAAACCGAAAACTGACAAGCACTCCAAACAACATCTTATTTTTGCGGTTTTGAAAAGGTTTTTAATTTTAAGATATAAAAACTTCACTTAAATTTTTAGAAAACTAAAAGTTAAAACTCACAACCACACTAAACAGGGTCTAAAGTCATAGTTGTTTCAAGGTGTCTAATTACATTTATAGAAATAATATTTAAAAAATGATGTATTTAGAAATAATTATGATTTCTTAAATTTGATTAATGTGATCTTTTGTATGTTTTACTAAGTCATTATCAATAATAAATAAAGTTTATGTTGTAAAGGTAAATAAAGTTATGAAAAAAATATATAAATATGATTATTGCTTGTTCACGGTTGGTTGTTTATTTTTATTAAATGATTATTGCTTTTATTAACACCATTCTTTATTCAACATCTATAATATTATATATATATATATATATATATATATACACACGGTTGGTGTAAAGAAGTTTTATATATACATCCAATGATATGTTATCACATTATATATTGAATTTAATAATTCATGAGGTTGTCACATTCATTAGATGATGTGGCGACACACCATTAAATGTTTTTGTAAAAAAAATTTACACTGATCGTGTGTATCAATTAAATCTATATTATAATGGCTCTTTTTCTAAATACATTTTATGTGATATTTCTGGATAGTTTAAACCTTTTATACTTTTAAGAGTAAATGTTCCTTCTTATTGTTAACATTGACTTTCCTTTGTAATCTCATTCAACTTTATCCCATGTGTGACTCACTTTTAAAACTTTAAAAGTCTTGCTCAAATTTATTATTAAATTTTAAAAAACTTTTATAAAAAGGAAGCTGTTTTAATTTACTTTTTTTAAGAATTATTACTTTTTTCCCCAAGTTTCTTAAAAAATTAGGGAAATGCAAGGTCACTAGTTAAGAAACCAAACATAAAAAGTTTTTATTGGAGGGTGTGAAATTTAATGTTTCAGATATAATCAATGTTGTGATTTCTAATAAAAAAACCATTTTATACATGGATTCTTAACAAGTGCTCTTAGAGCATCCACATTGGAACAAGACTCTTTGGGTAGGGATGACAATTGAGCCCAAGCCCTATGTGCACCCACAAAAATTACCTGCAATGAGCATGGTAAAAACTCGCAAAACGGGTAAGGGTGCGGGTACGGGCAATAACCTGCATTTTTTATCGGGTACGAGCACTATGATGCACAGCCCGCTCCATACCCGCACTCATATATATATATATATATATAATTAGTTAATACAATTTAGTCCCTGAAATTATCTTATTGTTTACTTTTAGTCCCTGAAAGTTCATTCGTGTACAAATTAGTCCCTGTAATTCTAAAATTGCTTACTTATTAGTCCCTTCGTTAAATTCCGTTAGTTTAATGAAGAGTTAATATATAATTTAGTCCCTCAAAGTCTTACGTTTTTTATTTTTAGTCCCTGAAAGTTTATTCGTGTACAAATTAGTCCCCGAAAGTCTAAAATTGCTTACTTATTAATCCTTCCGTTAACCTTTGTTACATAAGTGAAACGAAATTGCTGACATGGACCGTTAAATGCACTGTTGGACTATTAAGTGATGTCTACCTGGAAACTCAATTGTTTAGTATTTAATGTTGGACTAATTTTTAATTCATTTCCCCAAATTTGTAACCTTCATTGATCTCCATTATTCTCCCCCCCACGAGAAACTATCTAGCAACTTTAATCTCCACTCTTTAGGACCATAACAGAACTATTTTACAATCTAAATCTCTACTCTTCTCTCCATTCTCTTATCCCAAATTTTATAACCCTAATCTTTGTATCTAATACTATCTCACAAATCACAAATCATAAAAACCCAAAGAGACAATGAGAACTCCAATGAATCGAGCAACAAGTGGAAGTGTCTATGGTGATGAAAGTGGCATAATGAACCTATGTGCAAGAATTGAAAGAATAAAACAAAACGGTTCTCACGGTGTCCTTTCTTTGGGGTAAACTATTTTTTTGTTGAAGTTGTGTTTTAAAAGTGGTTTCTTACTCTTTTTGTGTATTTTGTGCAGAGGGGTGAACTTGATTGTTGATACTTTGAATGAAAGTTTATTGTGAGGAATGAAATTTATTAGGATTCGTGCATAGAAGACTTATATGAGAGATTGATATTGGAAATAAAGTTGCAAGAGATTGAGTGAAAGAATGAAATTAAAAATCATTGTTTTACTTTGGGAAAATTTCTACTTCCCTAATTATATTCTAGGTAGGCATCTTACGTGTCACATAACAGTACAACTTTGCAGTTAAGTTGCTAACTCAGTACTTCTGTTTCATTAAACGATTTAATAGATAATTTAGTCCCTGAAAGTTTATTCGTGTACAATTTAGTCCCTGAAAGTAAAAAATTGCTTACTTATTAGTCCATTCGTTAAATTCTGTTAGTCTAACGTTAATGGAGGGACTAATAAGTAAGCAATTTTAGACTTTTGGGGACTAATTTGTACACACATAAACTTTCAGTGACTAAAAGTAAACAACGTGACACTTTCAGGGGCTAAATTATGTATTAACTCGTAATTTTATTAAAATATCTAATATATTTATACATATATTTAAAATTGATTTATATATATATAATATTACATATTAAAAATATATTTTTAAAATTACCTATTTGTGTTTTTTACTTTATAATATATGACTAATTATTATTAATAATCATTTTTTGCACATCATGGAGAATGCTAACATATGATATCCAAGTTTATAAAATAGTGTAATGTGAAAATATATTGTAATATTTAATAAAAAAATTGAACAGTAATTGTGTTTTAGAATATTAACGTATTGTGTTTCGATTTAATTAAATTGTTATGTCATTGATATTTAATGAATGGGAAATTATATGGTGCACTACTTTGAAAGTGGTGCACCGGTGGTCTAGTGGGGTTTAGGGTAAAAATAAAACTTTTCAAATTTACATTATGGGTCCTCCTATTATTAATGTTTTAGTAGTAGGTCTGTTTCTCTCTCCGCTCTCCCCTCTATTTCTCTCTCTTCTATTTCTCTCTATCTCTCTCTTCTCTCCTTTGTTTCTCCCTCCTCTCTCTCCCCTGATTCTCTCTCCTATTTCTTTCTCCTCTCTCTCCCATTGTTTCTCTCTCCCTCTATTTCTCTCCTATCTCTTTCTCCTCTCTGCGTTGTTTCTCTCTCTTCTATTTCTCTCTCTCCTATCTCTCTTGTTTCTCTATCCTCTATTTCTCTCTCCTCTCTCTATTTTTCATTTATTAAGATTCTCTCTCCTCTCCTCTCTCTTCCATCCCTCTCTCCTATCTCTCCTCTCCTTTATTTCTCTCTCCTCTCTCTCCTTTGTTTCTCTCCTCCTCCCTCCTTTCTATTTCTCTCTCCTCTATTTCTCTCTTCTCTCCTCTATTCAGAGCACCATCGATGGAGGTTGGAAGCATATATGTGGTGGTGGAACAAAAGCTTCATTTTCTTCAACATCATATGACGCTTCACCAAATGAAAATGCGCAAGAGCAATCTCGCAGAGACCTGAGACCACTATTGAGATCTAATTGAGAAACAACTAGAAAATGGGATGCCGGTGCAACCCCTTAGGTGAGTTACGACTCAGAGAGAGAGAGAGAGAAATGGAGGAGAGAGAGAAGATAGAAACAGAGAGAGAAAGCAGAGAGAAACGGAGAGAGAAAGGAGAGAGGGAGAGAGAGAGCGAGAGAAATAGAGGAGAGAGACAGAGGAGAAGATGGAGAGAGGGAGGGAGGAGAGAGAAACAAGAGAGAAACAGAGGAGAGAGAGATACAGGAGAGAGGAGAGAGGACAAAAATAGAGGAGAGAGAGGACAAAGAAATAGAGGAGAGAGAATCTTAATAATGAAAATAGAGAGAGAGATGAGAGAGAAACATAGGATATAGAAACAAGAGAGAGAAAACAGAGGAGAGAGAAACAAAGGAGAGAGGAGAAAGATAGAAGAGAGAAATAAAGGAGAGAGAGACAGAGGAGAGAGAAACATGAAAGAGGAGAGGAGAGATAAATAGAGGAGAGAGAATCTTA
Organism: Sesbania bispinosa; assembly: GCA_026901365.1. Classification (NCBI taxonomy): domain Eukaryota; kingdom Viridiplantae; phylum Streptophyta; class Magnoliopsida; order Fabales; family Fabaceae; genus Sesbania; species Sesbania bispinosa. Next base: position 20,717 of record QLOH01001028.1, read on the forward strand.
ATAAATGAAAAATAGAGAGATGAGAGGAGAGAGAAATATATGATAGAGAAACAAGAGAGAGATAGGAGAGAAATCGAGGAGAGAGAAACGGATGGGGGAGAGAGGAGAAAGAAATAGGAGAGAGAATCAGGGGAGAGAGAGGAGAGAGAAACAAAGGAGAGATGAGAGGGAGAGAGATAGGAGAGAAATAGAAGAGAGAGAGGAGAGAGAAATAGGAGAGAGAGAAGAGAGAAACAGACCTACTACTGATAACATAATAATAGGACGACCACAATATAAATTTTAAAAGTTCTATTTTACCCTACACCCCACTAGACCACCGGTGCACCACTTTCATGCTAGTGCACCATAAAACAACCCTTAATAAATATGTTTAGATGATTTTGGAGTAATTCTTCAATTGAGTTATAATTTTCTTTAATTAATATTTTTTTAATGAGTTATTATTTTTTCACTTAACTAAATTGCAGGTAACGGGCGTGGGTATGGGCATATAGGTTCCCAGGGGTACGGAGACAGGCATTAAAGTTGTTGACCATGCAGTATGGGCGCGGGTACCAGCTTTTTAAAGTGGGGGTATGGGGACGGGGCACTAAGGTACCCTACCCAAAGGGTACCCATTGCCATCCCTATCTTTTGGGTGCTTCCAATTGGATCCGCTTATATACATCATTCATTTTTACTCTTCTCAATACAAGCATCTCTAAACATTTTATCTATACAATGAAACAACTCTCTTTGGATGCTTCTAATAGATCACAGCCTATCATCATCATCCTATCATTTTTTTATTCTTTTAGCCCATTTGATCATTGCTTCATGCTTCCTATTCCTAAAGCAACTATAGTTTAGGAAGCAATTTTCTTCCGTTGCTTGCATCGCTTGAAACCATTTAAGCACCGTTATTTTATGGGCTTTGCTGAGCTTCCACTGTAGATGCTCTTATGACACTCGTTAGCAAAACCCAAAAAGTTATTATCATAGAAAAATATGGGTGGTGTAATCAAGAAAGAGTATATAGTAACCATATTAATTTCTTTGTAAAAAGGGTGATATTAAGTAATTATTAAGTAATTAACTAATATGTTCTGCAACAAAAAAAAATAATATTTTAATGATATTAATTAAGAAATTAATAAATATTTTAATGAAAACTTATGATATTTAATATTTTTATAATATTAACTACTATACTCTTTTAATAAAAAATTTAACCTTAATTTTTTTGTTTTTATTATAGGTATCCCTTATTACCAGAGATAATCCTATATCGAACCTGGAGCTCTTCCCATAATCTCAGATTACGTTGTTAATGGAGTCACAACTCTTTAGTAAAATTTAACCTTAACTCTGTAATTACTATGGTAAGGGCAATGGTTAGTATTTAAAATAAAATAGTTCCATTAGTAAGCATATCACTTAAGAAATCAATATATAAAATATTAGATAAATTTTTTTATCTTTTATTAATTAATTAATGATTTAATTAGTATACATTATCAATGTAAAACATTTACATATATATCTAATGGTGTGTCGTCACATTATTTAATGAATATTTTTGGTTTAGCCATATGTATTCTCTACGGGTTTAGGGTGTCTGTGTAAAATTTCTTTAATTTCTTTACTAACAATGTATATATATATATATATATATATATTAAACTCATTAATTAAATGTCAGATGATAAATAAAAAAGGGAAAAATATGTTTTTCGTCCATATAGTTTCGGTCAACTTTGGTCTTCGTCCCTATAGTTTAAAACCATGGTTTTTTGTCCCTCTAGTTTTAAAACCCCCTAACACTCGTCCCTGACGTTAGTCTTCTCTGTTAAGTTGCTTAGCTGGCTAACGGAAGTGCCAACTCAGCATGTGATTGGGACCCACTCTTGCTGACTCATGTGAGATGTTAATTTTATAATTAAATAAAAACTAATTCCAAAATTTTATTATATATTCATTTTCCCTAAATTAAAAAACCCTAAATCCCAAAACGTAAAAAACCCTAACGAAATCCTTCATCTCCTTCTTCTCAATCCTCCCTCTTCTGTTCGTCTCCTACGCGCTTGTGGGTCAATTCGTTGCAGCTGGTTCCGCTTTCACTGGTGCGGCATGAAAGGTGGGAACGCGTCTACGGAGAAGATGAGTTTTAGATCCAACTCGTCTTCTTCTTCCTCATATCCGAGTGGTAGACGATGTAAGTGTGGTGAGAAGCTTCTGTTCTTCACTTCGAACAGTATGAAGAACCCGGGCAGAAGCTTCTGGAGGTGTCCCTTTTGGAATGTAAGCATCTATTTTCTTGATCTTATGATGAATTTTCGTATCCGGCTCAGTAATTGTTTTTGCATTTTGTCTGTGGTTGTATGTGTAGACACAGAGAACCTGCAAATTTTTTCAATGGGCTGATAAGGAAGTGGAAGAGGAAAGAAGTTTACGCTATGAAAAGCTGGTGGATGATTTGAAGATGAAGAATGCGAAGCTTAAGTCTAAAGTTGTTGCAGAGAGAAAAGCTGGCAGTGTGTGGATGTGTCTTGCTGTGTGTGCCGGGACTGTTAGTTTTGTAGTCATGGTGTATGCTTCTTTGAAATGTAATTGTAGTCTGTAGTGATCAGTGTAGGGGGAGGCAGGAAAGTGGAAACCTGGGATTTTAATGTACTGTTGGAATGGATAATGTTATGTTTGTTTTCAAGTGAATGAAGTGTTGGCTTGATTTGGGTAATGAATATGTTTATATGAAATGTTGGGATCAATTGAAATTTGTTGAAAAACTCAGTAATTTGATTGCATTTGTTTAACTTATTGGCAAATGAGTCATAATGGACAGCAAATTAAAATCTGGTAATTGATAGCAAATGGACAGTATTTGTCTATTACATCAAATAAGTGAACCCCAATCAGAATTGGAGCCTTGTGTCTATTACATAAAAAAAGCAAGTAAATAAAAGCAACTTGTCTATTACAATATAAGCATGTAAATAAAACCAACACCATGTGTCTATGAGACCAAAAAAACAGTACCCATCACAGTTGTACCCATCTGTACCAACATTCCAAAGTCTACTACATCCAAAAAAAAGATCCCAGCCCACACTTTTCAAAAATTAAACACACTTTTAAAAAAAAACACATGGTCTGTCTCCATTTGATGTACATAAAAAGATGGGACCATGTGCTTAGATGTCCATTTGGTCAGCCTTTTGTATTATCATTTCTCTGACTTGATTCTCCACTCTCTTTACCCTTCTTTGCTGGTGCCTGTGCTTGAGCTGATGGAGTTTGTGGTGGTTGAGCTGGTGGAATTGTTGATGCATGTGCTTGGTCTGCTGAAGTTGTTACTGGATGTGATGCATCTTCAGCTGCCAAGGCTGCTGCTTGTTCTAAGGCACTTGCTTTGACAATGTCAATGTGATGTTGCTGTATCCAAATGAAAACAAGTGGGTGAAACTGATTCCATACATTCATTATACATTCACCTTTCACAACAAAATGGGACAATTATCTTACCCAAATTTGACTTAATTGGGTAACCAGTTGTCCAACAGACATGTGTCTTGCAAATTCTGGTATGACTGGACCAGTAGGTAATGACTTCTTCTTTCCCTGTTCAGACAAAAAATTAAAGAAAAATTAATGCTAGGATTTTTTATCATATAGTGTTGGGATTGATGATTGGAGGCAAAGATTTTCTAACCCTTTTCCATTGATTGCCTTCTTTATCAACACTTGTTGTGCCCTTTTTTGCTGCAGGCCCATCTTTTCTCTGTCATCAAATATTTCTAGTCAGTACATGTGGTTTATGGTGCATTGAGAGTACAAAGTAGGGAATCTTACCTTGTTGGTGTTTGCTCTAGAACTTCCAGCACCTGTGTCACCTGATTGTTGTGACTTCTGTGAAGACCTAGTCACTCTTGAAGTTCCTTGGGACATTTTAGATTTTCCCTTACTCTGCTGACTATTGTTGCCTACCTTTGTTTTCCCCTTACTCTGCTGACTACTGCTGGCTACCTTTGATTTCCCCTTATTCTGCTGAGTATTGGTGGAGGCCCTTGATTTACCCCTAGTCTGCAAGATGGTGGGTTATTAGTGTTAATAATCAAATAACATTATTTTGTAAACCATTAAACCAAATTAGTTACCTGTGTTGACTGCTGAGTTGAAGATGCAGATACATATTGGGATTGCTGAGTTCCAGGTGCAGATACATGTTGGGATTGCTGAGTTCTAGCTGCTGTGTCTTCAGTTACATCATCTTCATTCACAGGTGGAGGTGATTTGCAGCTTCTGCTATTATGGCCTAGTTGTTTGCACCTGCCACATCTCAATGATGTGTGGGATCTCTTAAACTTAGATGGATTGGTATCTTCATCCGGCTCCCTCCTTCTTAGTTTCTTTGGCCTTCCAACCCCGGGTTTGTATATTGGTGGCAATATAATCTCTCCCCCAGTTTTTGGCCATAATTGTTCTCCATTAATAGGAGCAATAACCTCACCATATGTGAGCTCATATGCTGTTCTCTTGTAGTATCTGTGAACATTGTGTTCTGGATCCTCTCCCTTATAGGTGATTGCTGCAACAGCATGCCTACAAGGGATCCCCACCAGCTCCCAATAATTGCAAGTACAGGAATTGTTAAAAAGGTCAACAATGAACCTATCCCTCCCAATAATATGTGTAACCTCAAATTTTTGTTCCCCTGCCCAAGTAGCCAACCAACTCCCACTAAACTCTATCTCCCTATCCAGTCTCTTCCTAGGTTTAGGCATGACCTCTCGTTCATATTTACCTAGTTTTTCCTTCATTGCAGCAAATCTACCCATGACATATGTTCTAATCCACTCGAACATAGTAATAATTGGTTTATCTCTGGCCAATAAAATTGTGCTATTAAAGGACTCAGACAAGTTGTTCATTACCACATCACACCTGGGGTAGTAACTAAATGCATGTTTACACCATGATTTAGTGGGAATTGCTACTAACCAGTCATATGCATCCTTGTTTAAGTTCTTTATCTGTTCCATCTTCTCCTCCCAGGATTGAATGTATGTTGCCTTTGAGGTCCCCATCATCAAATCTCTTAGAATGGTTCCTCCTCCAAACTTCTTCTTGAAGTTAGCATAAAGGTGTCTGAGGCAGAACCTATGCTCACCTCCCTCCAATAACTCCTCAAATACAGGAATCAAACCCTGAGACATACATAGACAAATCAAATTACAGAATTACTAAATGCAAAACATTGTGATAATGGGAAATTCAATTTACAACAAATTACCTTTTGCTGGTCACTTATAAAGATCCATCTATTGGTTCTCACATCATTAATGTCTTCAAGTAGTAGTTGTAGAAACCATCTCCAAGATTCTTTAGTCTCTGACTCCACTGCAGCAAAAGCTAATGGGAAGTATTGATCATTTGGATCTCTTCCCACAGCTATTAAAAGCACCCCACCATACTGAGTCTTCAGATGACACCCATCTACTCCCAGAAAAGGCCTATAACCTTGCAAGAACCCCCTTTTACACCCTTCCAAACACATATAAAAACTGCCAAACCTAGGTGGCAGATCAGGAGACACTCTTTCAAGCTGTATTTTACAAGTATTCCCCAAACTGACCCTCCTCAATTCTGCACTGTAGTCCCATAGTAATGTGTACTGCTGGCTTGCATCCCCATCAACAATGTTCCTTGCATATAATCTAGCCTTCCAAGCTTTCCACTCACTAATTCCAGCACTGTAGTTTTTCCTAACATCCTCAATTATTTCAGTTAGTTTCATATTAGAGGATGTCCTAAACTTGTCAACAACAACCTTGGCAATCCACTTGGAGTTAGCATTTTTATTATTAAAGACCCTGCCACACCTATGCCTTCCATGTAGAGTTTTTATCCTGAAAGTTTCACTCCCACCCACCTTACTGCATAAAACAGTGAATGGGCACTTCCTTGTGCACTTTGCCCTTGCCCATACCAAGTCATTTTTAACAAACTTCACTTCCTTTCCATTAAGTATGCTGTGCTCAAGCATTGCATCCTTAAATTCCCCCAAACTCCCAAATTCCACCCCAACCTTCCACTTAAACTGTTTACACATGTCTTCCTTATGAAACCTTGGGTACTTTGGTCTTGCTTCTCCATCACTGGTTTCAGCCCCACTTAGTAATTCATCACTCTCATATTCCTCATCCATGATGTACATGTTTTGCACATTTGCTGGGGTAAAACCATCAACATTACCCCTACTACCCTCAATTCCCCCATCCCTATCCACTCCACTTGTTTCTCCCTGCTGAAAACTACCTCTCCTACTTCCACCTTGTCTTCTCATAGGTGACCTTACATTTTCTGCATGTTTTTTTTTTCATATTATTAACTTTCTCATTCAACTCAGCCTCTGCATGACCCACATCAGCATGGTTAAACCCATCATCAGCACCCAATGCCCTTTCCTCCTCAGAATCATCAAAGTGCACACCTCTCATTGAGTCTACACTGCCATCACTGTCATCCTCAGCCTCATCATATACTTGACCATTATCAACATCAACAGGAACCTCCTCATTAACATTAACATTAACAGGAACCTCCTCATTAACATTAACATTATCAGGAACACCATCCTTCAACCCCTAACTGCCAATTACATCAATAGGAACCTCATCATTAACATTAAATGCCTCACCATCCTTCAACCCCTCACTGCCAATTACATCGTCAGGAACCTCCTCATTAACATTAACAGTCTCATCAACATTAAAATCAACAGGAACCTCCTCATTAACATTAACATCCTTCAACCCCTCACTGGCCACTACATCCTCATTAACCTCTACATTCTCAGTTTGTGCATTATTGGTTAGCAGAGGAACACTAACACTCAGTACATTTTTCTCATTACTCATACCATGCTCTAAATATATTTCCATCTCACATTTCTTACTATCAGCAACACAAGCAAGTTCCAAAGCATCCTCATCATTTTTTAACTCTCTAAGACCTCTCTTAAATGAAACCCCTTTCTGCTTCCACCACATATTAGGTTTATCAGCATGACCCAAGTCCTTAGCTAAGCCCAAAGCTTCGAAATAAGACCATTTATCAACATCTAAACCATGAAATACATGAATCTCACCCCCTTATAACACAGTGACGACTTGTGCACGAATTTACCCATATGGTAAAAAGCTACAGAAAAAACCCATCCCTATAATACATTACAAAAATAATATTGTATTAGAAACATTAAAACCCACATGTCCCCACACACAAATAGAGACAATAAAGATAGAAAAAACAACTAAGACACCTTTCTGAATAAAATAAGGAAGCAAAAAGAATGGTGGTCCCAAAAGAATCTTACCGACACCGTTCGATAGCTAACCTCCACGTGAGCAACACACCGTTCCAATGTCTACACAATGGGACCACTACGACCACGCGTCGACCTTCAGACCTTCAAACAGCAGCAGTGAGAACAATGCTCTTCGGGTAACAGGTAGAGGAAGAGATAAGACTGGAAGGTAAGAGATTTACTTCGTTAGGGTTTTTTACGTTTTTGGATTTAGGGTTTTTTAATTTAGGGAAAATGAATATATAATAAAATTTTGGAATTAGTTTTTATTTAATTATAAAATTAACATCTCACATGAGTCAGTAAGAGTGGGTCCCAATCACATGCTGAGTTGGCACTTCCGTTAGCCAGCTAAGCAACTTAACAGAGAAGACTAACGTCAGGGACGAGTGTTAGGGGGTTTTAAAACTAGAGGGACAAAAAACCATGGTTTCAAACTATAGGGACGAAGACCAAAGTTGACCGAAACTATAGGGACGAAAAACATATTTTTCCCAAAACTTTTTTATCTTTTTATTGTTGGTCAATCCGTGCTTAGGGACTAGGTAGTTGTTAGTTAGCATCGTTCCCTTAAAAAAACAACAATGATAAACGTACCACAAATGTGGTACACTATTTGTACCACACCGTTTGTGGTTTTCCGTGCCGTCCTGTTATTTTTTTTTATTTTTCCTTTTTTTTGTGTCCCTTTTTTGTAAATAATTTTTATTTTTTAATTTATTGTATATTTATTATTATTTATTTATTTTATTAAATAAAAATATAGAACAAGAAATTCAATAAATGTGTGTTTTCTGAAGGGTTGACATAAGTTTCTTATCATCATTATTCTATTTTGATGCTAATAATCAAATACACTATTTCATTCACCGTTTCTGTGCACACAATTAACCTTACAAATTCAATTAATCAAATACCCCACTCTCTTAGCCGTCAATGTATACATCATTAACCTCATTTAAAAATATGTTCACCGTTTTTTGGACACATAATTAACCTCGTGTTAACAGGAATTGCAATTAACCTCACAAATTCAATTAACCAAAAATCTCACTATGTTAACCGCCAATGTATATACCATTAACCCCATTTTTTAATATGTTCACCATTTATGGACACATAATTAACCTCACAAAATCAATTAACAAAAAATCATATTCTCTTAACCACAAATGGATACACCATTAACCTCATTTTTAAATATGTTCACCGTTTCACAAAAAAAAAATTAGTTCACACAAAAAAATGTTCACTGTTTCTGACCACATAATTAACCTCGTGTTAACAGGAGCTGCAATTAACCTCACAAATTCAATTAACCAAAAATCATATTCTGTTAACCACAAATGGATATACCATTAACCTCATTTTTAAACATGTTCACCGTTTCTGGTCACATGATTAAAGTCATGTTAACAGGAGTTGTAATTAACCTCACAATATCAACTAACCAAAAATTCTATTCTGTTAACCACAAATGGATACACCATTAACCTCATTTTTTTATATGTTCACCATTTCTGGACATAATTAACATGAATGATTACACAAATTTTATGTGATCATTTATTGTATTTCTTGATCTATATTTTTATTTAATGAGATAAATAAATAAAAATAAGTTTAGTCCCTATAAAATTTTTATTTAATGAGAAAATTAGTGAATTTTGTGTTTAGTCCCTATAAAATTTTTCACCTAAGTTTAGTCTCTCATTAATTTTCTGTTTCCAAGTTTAGTCCTTATCGTTAATTGTTGTTGTTAAATGATGATCTAACACTGTTACAGTACGTTGACGTGTCTATTTAGGCTGACGTGGCTGCCACGTTGGAATTTAAAATAATTAATTTTGGAATTAATAATAAAAAAATTGTAGCAAAATAATTAATACAAATTTCAATGTGGCAAACACATCCGCCTAAATAGACACATCAGTAGAGCTGTCAATTCGGGTTACTCGGCCCGACTTGTTGCGGGTAGCAAGCTTTTTTAGGCTGAGCTAAAAAGCTCAAGAATTATTCGAGCTTCTAAAATAAGTGTCCCTGACAAAAAAAAAGGTGCTCGAGTCCTACATTTTTTGCGGGCAGCCCGGATTTTTTGTGGGTTTTGCGGGCTACCCAACCTTTTGCGAGTTTTTGCGTGTAGCGAACTTCGATGGGCTGGACCAAAAAGCTCGAGAGTTATTCAGGCTTCTAAAATAAGTGCTCGAGCCCTATATTTTTGCGGGCTTTTGCGGGCTGGACGGTCAGGGTAGCCCATTTTGCCGAATCATCACTTAACATCAACAATTAATGACAATGACTAAACTTGGAAACAAAATATTAATAAGGGATTAAACTTAGGTGAAAAATTTTATTGGGACTAAACTTAGGTGAAAAATTTTATAGGGACTAAACACAAAATTCACTAATTTTTTAGGGATTAAAAACATATTTAAACCTAAAAATAAATATTATAAAAATATAAAAAAATAAAAGCTATTTAAAAAAAGGGACGAAAAAAACAGAAGCGAAAAAACGAATCGGACAAAAACGAAACAGTTTTCTGGACTCTGGTGTCCAAACGCGGTGATACGTTTACAATTATCCTTTAAAAAAAGGGAATTTTTAAGAGAAAAGGAAATATGCTGTATTAGGAATTTAGGATTGTGCCCAAATTGAAGACACGAATCCTACCCGATCGTATATGAAGAAGAGTAATGAATAAACGCAAAACAAAAGCCACACAAAATTGGAGCATCACTCCGAACTGAGCCGAAGATCCTGGTTTCGATTATTCAACGCCATTTGAGTTTCAGTCTTATGGACCCAATCGATGCTGCCCAGGTTGATCATATAGAGGGTTTTAAGCGTTCTGTTGATGAAATTATTACCAGAGTTGATAAGGTGAACTTGGCGTTGCAATTCCTTTTTAATTCTGTCATACCAGATACTTACCCTAGTTTTCTGCTTTTGCATGTTTCTTTCTCTCCAAACACAATGTTTATGCCTCTGATTTCAGACCCGAATTTTGAAGCTTAGGTTAGTTTAGCAACAACAACGATATTGATTTTCGGCATTTTGGTGTTTTATCATTAGGACGCGACCAAACTAGACTCAAAATTAATGGAAAAACAATTGATCGTTTAATCTTCTTAATTTTTTGGGAGATTTCTGAGATGATTGATTTAGGGGCTTGAAATTAATCTTGCTGAAATACTGATTATGTTACAGTATTAGTTAACTATAGTTGTGTAACTAGTCCTTGATGAACTTCTCTATAAATTAATTTGTACTATAAATAAGAGAGGCCTGTTGTGCACAAAACACAATTTCTGTGGTGCACTCTTTGTTTCAAATATGGGTATGGGATACAACACTAGTGCGGTACTTGAATCAGATATTTCTCAAAAAATTAGGATGCAGGTATGGCAGGATATGACATATTATATATAAAAAATGCTAAATATGTGATGTTATGAAATATCTGAAAACATAATATGTGTGTACTTATGAGTTTTGAACTGTGAAATTTTGAGTTGAAGAATAATTTTGTAATTCCCTGTACAGCTTGAGAAGCAAGTGGTTGAGGTTGAACAGTTCTACGATTCTGCTGGTAATGCTCAAGGTAATAATTCTAAAGGTGGCTCAGTTGCAAAAGAGAAAGGGCGGGAGAAGCATCTTATTGGCGCTAAAAAGCCACTGCAAGATGCATCACGTACGGAAACTGCTGCTGCAAAGAGAATGCAGGAGCTAATGCGCCAGTTTTCGACAATATTGCGTCAGGCAAGTGCAATTCTTTTCTTTTTGATGTTCTATATGAATGTACTACTTTCTCCTGCGTCTCCATATATGTGGTTTTCTTTTTAGTTAAAATTGTGATTTGAACTTGAGGTTTCTGTAGTTGTCTGTCAGAAAATGTTTTCTGTATTTGAGTTGATGATCTGCTAAAGATAATTTTGTTTTGTGCTTACCTTTTTGAATGTACTGAACATTTTCAATACATAAAAAATGGAACTTATGCAGAAACTCATAATCCTACCTAATTTTTACTTTCAATAACCTTAATTCTTTTATACATTTGAACAGTAAATGGCATCACCCTTGCTTTTCTCTCCTTCCACTGGCAAGCACTTTTTATTGGTGGAGTATTATTAATGTTTATACTTGTTGGCTTGATGGGGCTTGTATTGAAATTCCCTCAGCTGTCCTTGAGGACATTGACTAAGTTCAGTTCATCAATACACAGTTTCCATGATACCTTATATTGGCTTTAAGAATCCCCACTTTCTGCTACCTCCGACTACACTACCATTCGCTTGCCTGCACCTCAATATCTGACTGATCACTCATTATTAGGATTTTCTTGTTTCATTACTTTCTTCACATTCCTGCAACTTGAGTATCCAACTACTTATTTTTTCCCCTTCTCTTTCTTCCATTTATGTTGATCTTTGCTATAAAATGGTTTTAGTCTTAATGAATATTTGGATTTTGATAGAGCTCTCAATGGGTTAGACAGATTCATGTAACTGACCAAAGGCTTGGATGTTGTTGTTTTATCTTGATTTCGGCTTAGGTTGTCAAACTTGTGAGTTTACGTAAACTCATGGAACCTTCATAAACTTGACACATGCTCATATGAGTTTGCTTATTTCTACAACAACAACAACAATAATAGCATTAGTAGTAATAATTAGGGTTAAATATGTTTTTACTCCCTCAAAATATAGCAAAATTTGGTTTTGGTCCCTCAATTATTTTTTCATTGCTTTGAGTCCTCTATTTTTTAAAATCACATGATTTCAATCCTTGTCATTACTTATATTCCGCTAAGTGATGACGTAACAATATTTTTTGTAGATTTTTCTATGGATTTTCCTTTGAATTTTCCTGCAAATTTCAAAATTCAAAGGAAATTTTGTTCAAATTCTAAAATTTACGAAAAATTCACTAAAGATTTTTTTACAACAAAACAAAGAAATTTTATTGCAGCATTTTTATGTAAAAAATTGTAGTTTTTTGGAGATTTACTGCAGATGAATTTTCTCGAGAAAAAATTGCAAGAAAATTATTGTGAATTTTTAGCCGGGAAAAGTCATAGTGGAGCTACGAAAGTGACTTAATAGAGTATATAATTAATAAAGAGGACTAAAAGTATGTGATTTTAAAAAATGGAAGACCAAAACCAATGAAAAAATAAATGAGGGACCAAAACCAAATTTCACCATATTTTCAGGGTCCAAAAGCATATTTAACCCTTATAATTATAAAAGCTAAAATTTGTTTTTGGTCCCTTTAAAATACACTTGATTTGATTTTCATCCTTGCAAAAAATGGTTTTGGTTTTGGTACTCACAAAATAAGAAATTGCTCTGGTTGGTCCTTGACATCCTTAACACTCACAAAATCACCAAGATTCACCAATTTTGTGAGGACTAAAGCCAAAAATAAAAATATTTACAAGGACTAAAATTAAAGTGGATATATTTTACAGGGACCAAAAATTAATTATAGGGATTAAAATGTCACATTTTCTTATTTTGTGAGGACCAAAAGCAAAAATTTTCTTTTGTAGGGACGAAAATCAAATCAAGTGTATTTTACAGGGACCAAAATCATACTTTATCCAATTACAAATCATTGTATCCAAACATAATTTAACACCTTGTCCATAATCAACATTCCACAACCAACTCTCATAAATACAACAAAAATTAAAAATGTAATAAAGTAAGACCACACAACTTAAAAATGTTAAGAGTCCCACATTGTTTAGAGATAAGGCCAAATAAAAATATATAAGTCTTGGGCAGTCCTCACTCTATAAGCTAGTTTTTGGGGTTGAGTTAGGCTCGGTCCAAAATTTAAGATGGTATCAGAGCCTATCCTAGATGATATGTTATTATTGGGCTGCCACTCGTATAGATGTCCACGCTCCAAATGTCCAGCCTAAGCGTGAGGGGGTGTGTTAGAGTCCCACATTGCCTAGAGATAAGGCCAAATAAAAGTATATGAGCCTTGGGCAGTCCTCACTCTACAAGCTAGTTTTTGGGGTTGAGTTAGGCTCAATTCAAAATCTAAGAACAAACATACATAAATGAGCAAATTATAAGTTCATAATACTTTAACTTAAAACAACTCAAGTCAAGATCTTTGAAATTCAACTCCTCCATCATCAAGTCACAAGGAACTTCAGACATACTAGAAATCCAGAATAACTAATGAATAATGAATAACAAACAATAGAAAAGCAGCAACCAGCAACAACAGAACAACTTTGTCTTTTACTTATTTTTTGTGTGAATAAGTTATTTTGCGTTTAGATGTATCCTAATTTTTTTAGTAAGAGTTAATTTTCATGCTCATCTGAAGGACCTAATATTTTATTTCATGATCCATGTAGTGGACTCCAACACGTGGAATTTTAGTTTTCTTAAGAGTCTACCTTATATTCTTAAGATCCACTTTTCTTTTCCATTGTTTATTAAGTAAATGACCTTGTCCCATTTTCTGTTGAATAAATTGACCCTAGCAAGTTTCCTGTGAAAAACCAATTGTGATATATTTGAACATTCTCAGATCACTCAGCATAAATGGGCTTGGCCCTTTCTAGATCCTGTAGATGTTGAAGGTCTTGGGCTTCATGATTATTATGAGGTAATGCCTTTTCTTCATTTTAAAGCTTTCTTGGTCTAGACTATATTTAATGCATAATTGACATTTTAAATCTTTTGTCCTGTCTATAACCAACATGCTTGAACACATTTTGTTGAAAAAGGTTTTAAATATTGGTTTGGTTTGTGTTTCTGCAAGCGGTAGAACTGGTTTCATTAGTTGACCATCTATCTTTTATAAGAGTTATTTGTTAACTGTTTGTCTTTGATTGTATCTCTAAAACTAATCTGTTTAATTTTCTGCCACTAGGTTATTGAAAAGCCCATGGATTTCAGTACGATAAAAAGTAAAATGGAAGCTAAGGATGGCACTGGATATAAGAATGTCCGGGAGATGTATGCAGATGTAAGGTTGATATTTAAGAATGCAATGAAATACAACAATGAAAAGCACGATGTCCATGTTATGGCAAAGACCTTGTTGGAAAAATTTGAGGAGAAATGGCTGCAACTTTTACCTAAAGTTGCCGAAGAGGTAAATTGTTTTCCAAAAGTTTCCTTCACTTTGGTAAATGAAGCTTTCTTACAGATGTTAACTGTTAAGGTCTGGGTGTAAAGCTCTTTGTCCCACTCCCAGTTGCTGCTGCGACCTTGCTTTAACTGAAATTTTCTATTAAAAACTGATATTCCTATGTCTGTAACTGAAAGTGGGTTGCTACGTGTGAGAGGGTGCCTGACCTTGCTGTAACTGCTGTGATACCCTTGGTGTTGGCAATGGGAAGGCAGGGGAAAGAAAGAGTATCCCCCACTTACTAAAATGCACACTTTTGAAGTCATCTATTTTTTTCCCTTCTTTTCTGAGGTAGTAGACAATGGGCCACAAACCTTGCAACAATCAAAGTCTTATCCCACTAGGGGTAGGCTGCATGATCAAATGACACTATAATGTCTTGTCATAGATGACGCCTAATGACAGACCATTGAACTCCAAATGTTCTTAAAGGTTTGACTTATAGTTTTCCTTTGTCTCTATCCCTATTGGACTATCCTCCATTTGATTCTACATGTTGAGGTGCTTCTATTAGTCTTCTCTACACATGCTCAAACCACTTGAGTTGAGATGCTTTTCCACAAACCTTAGATAATTATTATACTAAATAAAAATTAAAATACACCAATATTGAAGATCAAACAAATTAAATAAGAAATAAAAGATACTTATTATGTATCTTAAATTAGGGTTTATTTAAATGTTTGTGTGATTTTAAAGGTATTTTCGTATTTGTTATACAAGTGAGATGACTATTTAGTGAGAGGAGTAAATCTTGACCATACATACAACCATACATAGATGGTCAAGATTTACGTTTTAAGCTTGACTATTCATGGTATGATCTAATGGTTAAGATTTGCTTCTCTCACTCTCTTATAAAAGTAGCCTTTTCACTTGATATATCCTCTTACACACATATATATTTATGTATATATAAATATATTCAACTCCACTTGTCTGATTCTACCATGAGTTTGACAACCTTGCTTACATATATGTTAAGGGACTAGGTAGCTTTGCAACATTGAGTTTTTGTTCTCATTTGTTTGTAGTTTTGTTTTTAAGGAGTATCTCTTATCCTCGTATCTCTTTGTCTTAGCCTTCATCTTCTATTTATGTTAATGAGTTTTTTTAACAAAAAATATCTTATATACTATTTTGGAGGCTCCACTTAATAGTGACAGCTATAATTTGGTCATTCTATGTGATATGTTATTACATTTCTATATTTGGTTATGGTAGGAAAAAAGACAATTAGAGGAAGAAGCACAGGCACAACTAGACATTCAGCTTGCTCAGGAGACAGCTTATGCCAATATGGCTAGGGATTTAGGCATTGAGGTTGGTTATTGTTTACTATCATTGTGATTTTCAGTGCAAATCATTTGTTTGATGTCACTTAGGAGTATATGAGATGGCTGGCTTATGCGGTCAACTACCTGTTTTTTTCAGCTTTTTGAGGTTGATAAGCATTTGAAGAGTCTCAAGGAAATGGTGATTCAGAATTGCAGGTTTGTGAAAAATTGTTCATCATCTTTCCTTGTCACTGAGGTCAAATTGAAGTGGAAATTTGTTATTACATCTATGTGTTTGGTGTTCTATCACTACGATTGAGGTTTAATTTTTATTGAAGTCTTGACTCGTGACAATTAATGCTTAGTCTTTGATGAAGATATGACTACTTTGATTTAACAGTTAGAAATATGTCATATGAGTAATTTTATTTAGCCTTAGTATTTTAAAAAACTTTGATTGCCCATGTAGTTTTAAATTGTTTTTATGTGCATTATTACATTATTTAGTTTGAAATATAGTTAAACATCTTATGCATTAATCAGGCATCACCCATTTTGTAGTTAGTTTGGAGAACAGGTTCATTTAAGGGGTTTATTTACACTACTAAAATACAAACTTTTGGGATATTGTGATTAAAGCTAATGTATGTTGAAAAATATCTTTTCAAGTGTGTAAAAGTTGAATGGTTATTCATATATTCATATATTTCAACAATATTTTTTATGTACAAAGTTGGCTGATGGCTGTGATTCTGGATTTTCTGTTGCTTCCTGTTCTGTTTACTTTCTGTTAGAGATATATCCATTCATGTGTCCTCCACCCAACAACTTAAGCTTTTGTGATAGTTGGTTCTTGATATGGTATCAGAGCCTCTGTGACCAAGCGGTCAAGAGTTCGATCCTTGCCTCCCCCATTATTCCAATTAAAAGAAAGTTAATTTCAGCACAAGGTAGGTGAGCCTTTGCATTGTCTACGCTTCAAGCCCAATGGGCTCTTGCGTGAGGGGGCTTGTTAGAGATATATCCATTCATGTGTCCTCCATCTAACAGCTTAAGCTTTTGGGATAGTTGATTCATGACACTTTCTTTCAAGTTTCTATCCACTAAATTCTTGTAGTAGTTGCAGCAAAAACATGTCAATCTATTTTAGAACACCGCATTATTAGAACCCACTGGCTCTTAGAGCCCATTTCATCCCAAGCATTTTGTGATATCTTGCACTTCCAATTACACTGATGCTCTCCCTCATTGGGCTGAAGATCATCTCTAACTTTCTTGAATGTAAGTTGCGTCCTATTTTCAATTTTCCTGTTGATGAAACATGAAGATATGAAACCCCTTTTTTTTCTTTATCAAGACAATATTTTCAGTTGTTAACTCAATGAGCTAAGAGCATATTTTGATTAGCTTAATTCTTGGGGATTTTTTTATTTTTAAAGTTTTTCAGGAAGATTTCTTTTTTATGGGTAACATGTCTCAGGAATATTTTCATAATAAGTTATTCCAAACACAGTAAATATGGTCATAGAGGTACCTTGTGTTTATTGTGGTCAAGTTTTGGTCCCCTTCCTATTCTTTAAGGAGAAATGAAAAAAATATGTATAGTAGGATGCTCTATTGCAAGTTTCCTTATTGAGGGTATAGATGTATAGTTATTAGAACTATGTTTGGTATTTTCATAAAATTTAAGGCTTTAGTTATTACTAGAGTTGTAATTTCAGGAATAAAATTTAGGGGATTAATCATTTAATCCTGTAAGAAATTTAATCTGTTTGGTATGAATCATTAAATTGGAAAAATTAATGGAACAAAAATAATCCTAAGAAAAATATAAAAATTTTCAAGAATTCATTGGAAAATTTTGTAAAACACTTGGAACATTCTAAAACACTGAAATTTGATTCATGTCATCACAAGTAATCAACAACGCCATCTCTTTCCACTGCAGACTCTTCCTTACCACATACAGTTCGAACCCTCAAACCCTCTTATTCCTTCCTGAAACTCTGCCTCATGGGCCATGGCCACATTGTTCGAGGGTGGTCATCATTCACTGGGAACAGCTCCAAAACAAAGTAACTCTGCTCCACCACTGTGTTTCTTGAAAGCTGGTTTGGCTTGCTATTTTAACTCCAAACCATATCTGTAGAACTTGACAATGTTCTTGAGATTCCTCAGGCTCATGAAGAACAATCTCAAATCCAAATATTTGTTTCCTCATGGCTTGAAACTAGATACCCTGGTCCTAATCAATGAACAAGGTTTCGGTAAAGACTGGGATCTCCAGCAAGGACAGATTGCAGACTAAGATCTGGTTCAATTTGAAGCTGGTGAAGCCATTGATGATGGAGTCAGGTTGTGGGCTGGAAGCGGTTTTTCACAGTGAAAGAGAGACTGAGAGAGCAAGAGGGAGTTCTGAAATATTACCTTGCTCCTGAATTTTTTCTGATCGACCAATTACGCATCTTTTCCTGAATTTTTGTTCCCTTAAAACTTCTCCGCTTGTTACCCCCTTACCAAACACAGCGTTATGGAATAAATCTTCTTTTGAAAATTGCTTGTTATGTATGCACTTTTTATTTTCTGAGTTTCTCTTGAACAAGCAGTTCTTTAAGAGATGAATTGGAATCAAAGGAAAGCACTAGGATTGGATGAAGGGAAATAGTATTAACAGTCTAGAGTTATGTTTTATAAACCATGAGTGTCCTGGATGCTGAAATTGGAAATTTGGTGATGTAGGTAAAAAAAGGCCAACAGTTAATACTCAGGATATTTGGAAATAAAAGGGGCTTAGAGGTCTGGTTCACAGTCAATAGAGTGCTGATCTTCTGGTTAACAATAAGCTTCTGTTATCGAGGAATTCTGATTAATCCTGTTGCAATCTTCAAATGCCCTTTATGTAGGATAGAGACTGATATTTAAATGAAATCCCTTAAAATGAATATAAACCTTGTTGCTGGCTTATGTTACTGTTAAAAGAAAACCATTCATGTGTCTCCACCCAACAACTTAAGCTTTTGGGCTAGTTGGTTCATGACATGGTATCAGAGCCTCTATATGACTAAGTGGTCAAAAGTTCGATCCTTGCTGCCCCGTAATTCTAATAAAAAAAGGTTTAATTTCAGCATAAGGTAGGTGAGCCTATGTGTTAGAGTTCCACATTGCCTAGAGATAAGACCAAATTGTGGTATATAAGCCTTGGGCAATCCTAACCCTACAAGCTAGCTTTTGGGGTTGAGTTAGGCCTGGTCCAAAATTTAATATGGTATTAGAGCCTATTTATAGATGATCCATTGTTATTGGGCCTCCACCCGTATAGTTGTTCATGCTCCAGATGTCTAGCCCTTGGGCGTGAGGGGGTGTGTTAGAGTCACACATTGCCTAGAGATAAGGCCAAATTGTGGTATATAAGCCTTGGGCTGTCCTCACGTAGTCACCTTACAAGCTAGCTTTTGGGGTTGAATTAGGTCCAGGTCCAAATCTAAGTTGGTATCAGAGCCTATCCTAGATGATCTGTTGTTATTGGGCCGCCACCCATATAGATGTCCACGCTCTAGATGTCCAACCTTAAGTGTGAGGGGTGTGTTAGAGTCCCACATTGCCTAGAGATAAGGCCATATAAAAGTACATAAACCTTAGGCAGTCCTCACCCTACAAGCTAGCTTTTGGGGTTGAGTTAGGCCCAATCCAAAATCTAAGTTGGTATCAGAGCCTATCCTAGATCTGTTGGTATTGGGGCCCTACCCCTTGATGTGTCCACGCTCTAGATGCCCAGCCCTGAGCGTGAGGGGGTGTGTTGGAAAGTGCCGCAATTACTAGTGATAAGGCCAACTAAAAGTGTACAAGTCATGGGTAGTCCTCACCCTACAAGCTAGCTTTTGGGGTTGAGTTAGGCCCAGGTCTAAAATCTAATTTTGTGCATTGTCTATGCTTCAAGCCTAATGGGCACTTGTGTGAGGGGGTGTGTTAGAATTAAACCATCCATGTGTCTCCACCCAACAGTTTAAGCTTTTGGGATAGTTGGTTCATGGCAGTTACTATAAGAGCCCGTTTGGGTGGAACTTCTGCAGAAGTACTTCTAGGTGAAAAAAATAGCATAATTTAAAGAGGTCAAATGCATTTAACTTCTCCATAAGTTAAAATTAGTTACTTTTGGAGAAGTTAAATGGGAGAGCTTTTGGAGTAGATGGTCTACAATGACTAATTTTAACTTATGGAGAAGTTAAATGCATTTGACATCTTTGATTCATGCTATTTTTTTCACCTAGAAGTACTTCTACAGAAGTTCCACCCAAACAGGCTCTAAGTAGAAGGAACTAAAAGACAAAATATAAACCAACAGTCTAACATTGCTACAATAAACTGCAACAGTAATTGCTATACTTTACTATGGGCAGTAACTTGTGCAGTCGCCCAAACCGTAATCTAATGTTTGATTGCAATTGATCTTGGACCTTTTATCAGTTACCGTGCTTTATCTTCCCCCACTCTGCGGTCTCCTTTTTCACAAGGAAATGTGAAAATGGCGATATTTGGTCCAGAAACTCTGTCTCAGTTTGATGCTCAAAATGGGGGTGACTTGTTTTGTGATGGTATTCAATTATGCATATTTTGCACTGCTTACTGTTGGTGATGGTACTGTAGGAAACTGTCTATTCAAGAGAAGAAAAAACTTGGGAGAGCTCTCACCAAATTGTCTACTGAAAACCTCAGCAGGGCATTGCAGATAGTTGCTGACAATAACCCAAGCTTCCAATTTACTGGTGTAGAAGTGGACCTTGACATTGATGCTCAGGTCTGTAATGCTAATAGCTGTATAGTTAATACTGTTTACTGTCATCTGTTGTCAAATTTTGTCCATCCTATCTTGTTTAGCATGTTTCTAGCTACTCATCATGTTTATACATTGTAAACAGAGCGACTACACACTATGGAGGTTAATGCTTTTTGTAAAAGATGCACTAGAAGTTCAAGGAAAGAATGCTGGGGGCATAGAGGTTAACCATAATGATAACACCGATGACAAGAAAAACAACTCCAAAAGGAAGAAAGAATTTTGTGATTCTCTTGCCAAGACAAACCTAAAAAAGACTAGGAAACTATCTACTTTGTGATTTGATTGTGAAAAGTATCTACAAGGCATTAGTTTAGAGTGATTTAGCTGAAGTTCATGAAGATTTTCAGAGTTGGACCATGCGATAGGGCAATTCTGTGTCTCCTATAATTCACTGCTATGTCTATGAAGCCAATAAAATTCCTTACTGTCCGCAAATTAGCCTTTACATCCTTAAATATGATCTGTAGGAAGTCAGTTCTCGGAAGCATGGAGAGCAGCATGCTGTAATGCTTCCGCAGACAGAATATAGAAGAGGTAAACCATTTGAGTGTTGTTTGTTTTATCTTGCGGTCCTGAGGATATTCTCAAGTTTCAGAAAATCTGTGGCTGTAAATGGCTGGCATGTGCTGGTAAAGAAAATCCACATCTTGATCAACTGATTACTTAAATCTGCAAAAGAATAGGAAAAATTTCCAAAAGTAACTTGTTGGAGGGGAATTCTGTATCATTTTATATTTTTTGGGGTACATAGTCGTCTTTGTAAGAAATGAAATGGTATACAAACTCTTGTACACATGAATTTTTACTATATAACATTATGAATCTATGGTGTCAATTATCCTTTTAATCATCCATTTAAAGATTGCCATGCTGGTAGTTTAGCATACTACTGATTCAAGTATGGTTAAATTATAAGTTTAAGGAACAATTTTAATCATGACTAGATGTAAACACACGCAATGCGCGAGCAAATTGAAAAAAATTGTTTAGATTTCCTTTAGTTTCAAAATATTTTTTAATTTGAATATAATTAACATTGTATCTCTTGATTTGCTTTTAAGACGTGTCACTTGAAAACTTTTAAGTAGTGGATGACAAATAAAGGAGACTTGATCCAAATTATTCGGGAATAGAATTTGTTAAATAGTCGTGTACGGGCGGGTTAACGAGTGTAGCCGGATAAAACCCATGTCCTATAAAAATCGAACTGGTGAAGGTACTGGTTCAAGTTCAATTGGTTGAACCGTGGTCGAATCGGTATTAATTAAATATATATTTTAAATGTTATATAATATTTTAATTAATAAAATAACAAAATTATAAGAAATTAAGAATCAGTATTAATTAAAGGTATATTTTAAATATTATATAATATTTTAATTAATAAAATTATAAGAAATTAAGATATATGAAGTTATAAACTTGTTTAAACAACCTTATCAAAAGGTTTATAAAATAAAAAAAATAAAAAGAATTAATAAAATAATAATATCTATGTGTAATTCTCAAACATATGTTTTATTTATCTTAAAAGTATTTTAAATTAAATAAAAAATAAAAAATAGATTTTCTTTATGAAAGACAGGTTCAACCGTTTTTTAGCGGTTTTAGCGGTTTTTGATCGGTTTACCATTTTTTGACCGATTTTTTGTAGCACCAATTCACTGATTTATTTGGATCAGACACAGAATCGATTCACCGGTTTACTGGTCGATCCAGTCTGGTCATCAAAACTATGGATAAAATAATTAATAAAATAAGGTGTCTTCGGGTGGGTTCAGCTTCCATAAAATAACCTACCTAAACCCGAATTCACCTTTTCTTAAAATAATAAAAAAAGAAAATACAAATTGTATCACAAAAAGTACCACAAAGTTCTTTTTTACTTTTTTTGAATTTTTATAGCTTTTATTTATTTATTTATTATTTTATTATTATATTTATTTTATTAAATAAAAATAAAAAATATAATAAATGTGTTGAATTATATTTACTTTATTGTATTTTTTAATATACCATTTATCTCTTTATTTTATTATAAGGAATATAGAGTGTACTGTTCTTTTTGTGATATCTCACTTTGATCCATTAGTTTGAAGAACTTGTCGCATGATTTTTTTCTCTCTTTTATGACATTAACCAATTTTTTATTTTTTTATTTTTTCACTTTTATTATTAACTACATTTTCATTTTTTTTTTGTTTAACCACAGGTATCCTCTATGGGAGGCAATCTTGTTCGAGTCGGGAACATCCACATCATGGTAGGGCTAACTCTCCCAGCGGGGATTTTTTTCCATCCACAAGACTCGAACTTGAGACCTTCCCTACAGGGAAACAAGCATGTACAAGTAAATAATAATTTAGATTACGAAATACAATAAATATATTGATTTACATTAAATTTATTATTAATAATATTATTGTTGTTACTTCATACTAGATATGTTAACGAGGCGGGGACGGACGAGAGCAAGTAGCGCATTACCTGTATCCATACCTACTAAAATTAACGGGTATCTATGTGTGTAATGCGTATTCATGAGTATCCATTAATATTTAAAAATTTAAAATCTATAAAAAAAGATAGAAAATATCCTATAATATACTCTCATATCATTACAAGTTAATATATTAAAAATATCATTATTAAATATTATAAAATAAATTTGGGTTAAATATATTTTTAGTCCCTGCAATTCAAAACCGGTGGTTTTGGTCATTCAAAAATTGAAAATACACCAATTTAGTCATTATTGCATAGTTTTGCTATAGATTTTGTTACCAATTAGCTACGAATTTTTATCAATAAGGACTATATTAGTATATTTTTTAATTTTTAAAGAACCAAAACCACCGATTTTAAATTGCAGGGACTAAAACCAAATCCCGACTATATTTCAAGGACCTAAAATATATTTAACCCAATAAATTTTATCTCATCATAAAATAATTAAAAAATCTTATTATTTAAATATATTTAATAAAAAATATATTTTAATAATTATGTAGTACCTGGGAGACGGGTAGTATAATATTTGTATCCACCCGTATATATGTATTCTTTACGAGAGGCAATTTTGCTCCTATAGTAAACTTATTTTTAAATGAGGATAATGGTGTGTCCATTGGCGATTAACGAAATAGGATATTTGGTTAATTGCATTTGAATAGAACAATGATTACATGGAACTTATGCTGATCATTCAAGGAATTATGTGGTCTTAAGGTTAATTATGAGTATAATAATGGTTAATTAAATAGTTAATTCGGTTAATGACATCATAATAGAACAATGATCACATGGAACTTATGCTAATTAACCCTTAATCGAATGCAATCTTGTGAATGTGAGGTTAATTGTGTGTCCATGAACGGTGTAACATCCCAAATTTTATTAAATAAAATAAAATTTATAAAAGTAGGAGAAATAAATAAATAATATCAAACCATTTAATGAGTAAGAGTTATTTGATAAATAATAATAATAGTAGAATTAGAATATTTATTAAGGAGAGTTATTTAATAAGAGATAATAAATAAATAATAATATTAGGATATTTTATGAGTAAGGGTATTTAATAAAATAATAAGAATAATAAATAACATAAGTGGGTTGAGAGTGGGCCTAACCCAATTAAGTATGTATTTAAGGAGGGGGTTCTCAGTTCACCCTAATCGTTATTCGTATAATCGTTAGAGAGCGAAACGCTAAGGAGGGGAGAAACCAAGTCTCAAGAGGAGATTGCTGGAGAGTAATCATCAAGAACCAAGAAAGGGTCTTCTTTGTTGTTCGATCTCCACTACAAGGTACGATGGGGAAGAGGGTGCTGCTTGTATATGCATGTAGGGGTGAATGGGTAGTGAGAATAACCTTTAAAGATTAATAATTGAAATCAATATGTGAATATGTGTTGTTTTGTGATGAAAACTGTGGATTGTTGATTGTTGTATGATTCTTGATGAATCTTGAGTGGATTGAATGAAAATAACGAGAACAGTGAAAAGGGGTTAAACAAGGGTTTAGAGATAAGGAACCATAATTGATTAGATGTTAAATTTATTGGAAATCATAGGAATGATTGTTGATTTTAGTGAATTTAATCGGTAAAAACGAGTTTAATTGAGTTAGGAACTTGAAGAATTAAGTAGGGATTGAAGAAGAGGGTAGAGGAAAGTCATTCCCGTTTTTACACAGAGCTGCGAATGTAAAATAGCGACTGCGGATTCGTTCACCGTTGGATCGGGCTGAAATTTTAGTAGCTGGCTCGGAACACCTGGTTCTTCATTCTGAACGGTTGCATCATCGATACGAAGTCTTGGTTGAAAGATATTTAGTTCGTATTGTAGCTGTAGATTTGGGGTTTTTATTGATGAAATTGAGTTGGATATTTATTGTTTTGTGGATTGCTTGATTAATTAGATGTTTAGAGTATAATGATTGTGGATGCTTTAGGATGATGATGATTAATGATGCTTGATGATGCTTTATATTGATTATGGTGTGATAATTGATGTAATGGATGATGTTTGGTATGCATATGGTTGGTTAATATGCTATATATTTGATGTTATTTTGGAATGCATATGTTGGTGAATATGCTATATATTTGATGTTATTTTGGAATGCATATGTTGGTGAATGTGCTATATATTTGATGTTATTTTGGAATGCATATGTTGGTGAATATGCTAAATAGTTGATGTTATTTGGAATGCATATGTGGGTGAATATGCTATATATTTGATGTTATTTGGAATGCATATGTTTGGTGAATATGCTAAATATTGATGTTATTTGGAATGCATATATTGGTGAATATTCTATATAATTGATGTTATTTGGAATGCACATGGTTGGTTAATATGCTATGTAATTGAGGTTATTTGGAATGCATGTGGTTGGTGAACATGCGATAAATGATGATGTTACTTGAGTTGTGCGGGCCCATAGAGGGGGTACAACTTAAGAGAGATGCCTTGAGCATATAGATGTGAGTTGATGATGATGAATATGCATTGAGCATGAGAGGTGATACTTTGGATACACGAGCCCAAGAGAGGGGTGTTGAGCAACACTATCGGCCTGTGTGGTGAATAACGGTAGTGTTGTGTGTGAAGCTTACCGGCCTGTGTGGTAATTAACGGTAGGGCTATTCTTTGTGGGGCGTTGAGCAACACTATCGGCCTGTGTGGTGATTAACGGTAGGTAGACCATGATGGGGGACATTCTTGCACAAGCCTAGAGTGGGGTGAGGTGCAACTTACTGGCCTGTGTGGTGTATAACGGTAGGGCTATTCTTTGTGGGGCGGATGTCTCTGTACAAGTCTAGAGTGGGGCGATGTACAACTTACCGGCCTGTGTGGTGTATAACGGTAGGACCATCTTCGGTAACAACTAGAGTGATTGACGAGGTGCACCCATTGTGCGGCGTTCCAAGTCATGATCTTTAGGTAGATGATGAGATGAGTATTGGTGCGTGTGATAATTGGAATACTCAACGATGGAATTGAGTTATTTGATAATGTTAATGAGTTTTGGTGCATGTATAGATGAGTTATATATATGATGATATTTGAGTAATATTATGATGATTATGAGTTTTGGTGGATATAGGATGAATGTATTTATGTGTTATATTTGGTGAATGATGGCATGAGATTTATGTGAAAGCGCGTTATCCCTTGGTAGTTGAATACTTGTTTGATCTCAGGGCGAAGGCCGCTGAGAAACTTGACACACTTGGATTCTTCATTGGCAGCTCCCTCGTATGTCGGGCAAAATCGTACAAGCGCTTCAAACCTTGACGCGTAGTCTGCCACGGTGCCGTCCCCTTGCTTCAAATCCAGGAACTCTATTTGCTTCTTGTTGCGCACATTGTGTGGGAAGTACTTCTCCAGGAATAACCTTTTGAAGTTATCCCAGCTCAAGGTTGTGCCCTCATCATTCATCCTCTGGCAGGTACTTTGCCACCAGAAGCCGGCATCCCCAGATAGCATGAATGCTGCCAAAGTCACCTTCTGAAGCATAGGGCAGTCCATCGCTCTGAAGATCTTCTTGATCTCGTAAATCCAATCGGCAACACCTTCGGGGTCATAACCCCCATGAAAAGGTAGGTGGATGGTTCCTCTATAAGCGAGCAAGCCAATCCACCTCATGATGTTGGTTAAGGTTGCCAACAGCCCGTGCCATTGCCATTAAGGCATCGGCCATCGCTCGATCATTCCTACCCCAAGCCATTACTCTTTCTTATCAAAGAAAGGGTAAGAAAACATAACAAATAAAGAAGACAGGTAAAGAAATCAATCAACAGTCAGGCTAAGCAAACAATTCACTCACTCACTCACTCAATCAATCAATCAGATTAACACCTCAGAAGCATAGTAAACTCATAACTCAAGGCCAGTGAACCGACCTGCTCTGATACCAACTAATGTGACACCCTTCTACCCCATACTCTTATATGTTTGATAAATTGAAATGTAGAAAAGATGATATCCCACGATGGGTAAAAAGGTTCACAAAACGCTCTTATTAAAATCTCATTAGTTCGAAAACAACTTAATTAAAATGAAATAAACTCAAATGTAATTCAAACACTTATGCAGCGGAATCTCCAAAGAAATAAAAACAACTAAACAATCTACTTGCCGTACAAGGCATCCAAAATAGTTCATAAAATACTCCTAACTGTAGGAACACAGGGAAACACTAGAAGGGGGGTTGAATAGTGTTTCTAAATATTTTAGAAAGCTTTTCGCAAACAGGTTCTCAAAACAGAATTTCAGACAGGCTTTTGGAGGGCTGTCTGAAGTTTTCAGACGGCTTGTAAAAATTGTTTTTAAAAGATGTTTTGTGCCTTTTAAAATATTAGATTAATTACTCAGACCCCTTGATTAGTTTAAACTGAATTTACAAGAGATAAGGGTAAGAAAATTTAGCCACAAAATTTATCCTGGTTCACTCACTACCACTTGTGAGCTACGTCCAGTCCCAATGCCAACTAGCAATTGGATTTTCTCTTAATCTTTCAAGATTACAAGTATTCTTTTACAGACAAGCCTCTCCAGGCTCAACAACCAAGTATTCCTTTTCAGACAAGCCTCTCCAGGCTCAACAACCCAAGTATTCTTTTTCAGACAAGCCTCTCCAGGCTCAAAAGCAAATACAAATGAGAGAAATGCTTAAGCTCACAAACTATATCAGTTTTGAGACTTAAACAATTACAGATTGTACAGAAATTACTGAGGTATGCTCAGAATAAAATAATTTGTGTGTACAAAGATGATAAAATAATCAGAGTGTTGCAGCGAAAAACTTGCAGAGTTTCTGTTCTTTTTCAATTCTTCTCTCCCTTGATAATCTTCAAAGATGGGGGTATTTATACCCAAATGATTGGTCCGTTGAAGAAAATCATTGCTTGTGAAATACATGTTAGCCGTTGTGAGACATCCTGCTGCAGTACAGAATATTCTCTGACAAATTCTGATATTCCCTGACAATCCTGACATTCTCTGACACGTTGCAAGGTTTTCTCCTGCCAAAAAGCTGCTTTTTGTTGTTGCTGCAATTGCTGCGTAGCAGAGGACGCGTTGTGGCAGAGAACGTGCTTAAAATGCAATACAAGGAGTGCCAACTGTTGTAGCAGAGAACATGCGTGAAACAAACAGGTACAAATGGGTCTCCACAACTTCAGACAAGAGATGCCATGTCATCAAGGGACTTCAGACAGCCTTGATGTATCAGACGGGTTGAACTTCTTCAGACAGCTTCTGCTTCTTCAGACAGTTTCAACACTTAGTCTTTTAAGCTTTTGATGGCTCTTGCTGAAATCATAGATAAGAGATTGAGTTAAATATGTATCTATGATAAATATTTTAAGTTAAATTTGTTAACCATTAAAACTTGGGAATATTTCTGTCTTAAAACATCATAAACCACTTTATGATATTTTTGAGACTCAACATTCTCCCCCTTTTTAATGATGACAAATTTTCATAAAATATACAAATCTGAATAAGATTAAGAGATTAAAATAGCTCCCCCTAAGATACACATATCCTTATCCTTTAGTAGGTTTTGTTTAAGGTATTTGCTCAGAAAGCTTAGAGCTTATGTACTGTACTCCCCCTGAATCCTGTAATCACTCCAGATTTTGTTAGTTTTAATACTCCCCCTTTTGTCATCAATCAAAAGGGAAAATCAGAGCAAAAACAGTAACAGAGCAATACAGATATCAGATATAAGCAACAAATATCATGAACTTAAGATATAAGCAGATATGAGAGCAAAGAGCATGAACTCCAAATATGAGATAAAACACTGATTGTATTTCATGGATATATATATAAAACTGACAATCAGTCACTTGCCAAAAGAAATTGAAAACAAACATCAGACAATGGCAAGGCAGTTTAATCCTTTTTCTTCAGAAAGGCTTCAGACAGAAAAGAAATCAATTCTTCCTTGGCCTTGTTTATGGCTGCTTCCACTGATAACTTTAGCTCTTGTTGCCCAGATCTGATAAGCTACTGTTCATGAAGAATCTGCTCTTGAGTGGCAAGCAGATGTTTGGACTTTTCCTCTTGTGCTGCAAGCTTCTTCTCAAGATCCTTGACCTTGGACTTCAGCTTGAAGTTCTCTTCAGTCAAGTCTTGCTCAGATTCAAATAGAATGATTTGAATGTAAGGGCAAACGAATCTTAGAACTCCAAAGCCTGGTCTCAAACCATACACAGAGGGTTGAAAAACTGGCCAAAAGAAAGTGCCAATGAATTTCAGCAAAACCCAGTCTTCATTGAAGGAGTCAGCATGTGGGGGAAGGTGATCCTTCAGATAATGGTATTGGACATTTGTAGTCTTGCCAAGTCCCACTTCAGATTCAGCATCAGGACCAGTTGATCCAGAAGAAGATCCAGCATCTTCTCTGATCTTCCTATAAGAAGCCCACATCCAGTCTTGAAACAAGTGATTCAGGCCTCCTCCCTAAGAGTTGATAAAATCTGGTAAATCATCCCACTCTGATGTAGTCATAGCTTCAGACAGGGGTGCTGATACTGAGTAGACTTTAGCTCCTTTGTACTTTTCATCCTTGCCTTCTTTCAAGGGATACCTAGGAACAATTCTATCAGGCTTCACCAAGATTTTGGTTGAGGGTCTGATGGAACAAGTTCTAGGGGGCCTATAGCCCATCATCCGAACTCCCCTTTCCAGATCTCTCTGAAACAGTTCAGACTCTGTGTTGAGCTATCTCACAAGATACCATTCTTCATTGCTCAGCCTCCATGACTCTTCAGAAAATGGGTTGATAGGTTCCTATATATGTGAAGGAGGGACAACACCCTTCCTGATCTTCTCTAGGCCACTTAATTTAGCACTGTACTTGGCTCTCTCTTCAACAACAGTTCTTCTGGTGAGGCCAAGGTGTAGAGATATAGCAGGTGCTGCTCTGAAGTACTGTAACTCTTCAGACAAGTTGCCAAACTTGGGCAAAGAGCAAGGATCAGAGAGAAGAAGAGATAGTTGTAGAGCCTCAGCAGGCAATGGCTCTTCTTCATAATACCATTGTAGTAAGAGTGGAGATGATGAAGGTGGTAAAGGTGTATGAGGTGGGGATGATGATGGTGAGGGTATAGGTGATGGTGTTGATGGTTGAGGTTGAGGTGAAGAGGGTTCAGAAGGTTGGATTATTTGAGGTGATGGGGGAACAAATAGTTGGTTTTCCGAGGGTTTAGATGAGGTAGGTTCAGAATGTTCAACAAGTTGAATTTCTGAAGGTGTGGTTTGTGTTGGTTCAGATGGATCAGAAGGGATGGATGGTTCAGATGCTATGGTTTCTGTTTGTAAAGGTGGTGATGGTTGTTTTTCTGGTGAGATAGGTTTAGGTGAAGGTTGAGGGGATGGTTGAGGTGGTGATTGCTTTTCTGGTGATGATGGAGGTGAGGGTGTAATATTGTCAAACCTCACTTTGATCCTTTTGTAGGGAGGCTTTGGTGCCTCAACTTCTTTAGTCTCTGTTTCCTTTTCTGCCTTCTCACTTTCAACTTGTTTTTCTGCCCTTCTTCTTTTGAAGAACTCATTGGCCTTGACAAAATTTTGATACTTCCCTGCTGTATCTTCTTCTTCAAGATGAGATGCAATACTCCTTGTCATCCTTGGCTCAATGACAGGTGCAAGCAACTTACTCTTGGTTCTTCTCCTCTGAGGTGCACTGGACCTCTTCCTTTTCTTTGAATTTTCAGCCCTGATTTCTCCTTTATCAGCTTCAGCATAAGCTAGCTGAGATGCAATAGCAAGAGCTCTATCAATCCTCTCTTGCTCTTCTTTCTTCTCCAACTCCTCCTGCTCCAAGGCAGTAGCCAAGGCTGCCACCTGAATGAGTACAGGATCAGATGAGCAGGCAGCCAAAGGCTCAGCAACTACAGCATCAGCTGCATCTGACTCTTCAGCCTGTCCTTCCATTTCAGAAGTAGGCTGTGGAGTCTGTGTAGGTTCAGACAGCTGACCCACAATTTCAGAAGACCTATGAGAAGCCTTCTGAACAGGTTAAGAAATCTGATTCTGAACAGATGTAGATGCCACCTTAGCAAAACTCCTTACAGGTAGCTTTTTCAGTTTGGATTGAGGAGAGGGCTTGGAGGGCTTGAACTCATGTCTTCTGATATCACCTCTGAGCTCATTCTCCAAAATCTGCATTTTTGTATTTCTCCTCTCAGCTTTCTCCATCAGCAGGCTCTCCTTCATGGTAGGTGAGGGAGGTTTTGGAGTTAGCTTCACTCCCATGCTCTTGAGGTTTGATTCACCAAACACAGGTATCGAAAAGTGATCAAACAGCCTCTCAATGGGACTTTGAAATGCAGCAACACCTTAGTGATGATGGTGTTGTGGGGAAAGTTTCTTGTAGAGTCTCTGAGTCTCTTCTGCATGTGAAACATAATGATGTTGGGGAGGTTGATCTTCTGTTTCTGCAACAGATGGATGAGGCAGAACCTTTCCAACTCAGACACATGGTTCCTGCTTCCACTCTTAGGGATTACAGAGTTTCCTAAAATGGCATGCAGAACCCTAGCCTTGTCTGACATGTAACGTCCTAATTTCCTAAATCCAAAACAATGTCCGTTGGAGACATTATTCCGAATTTCTGAAATAATTTCGCGCTATTTTAAGTATCGTCATACATACTTAACGCCTAAGTAATCCAACGTTTACTTCGACGTTCACGACTTTCATGCATCACAAGGTAATACCAAACTAAACTAAATTATAGGGGAAGAACTAACACTTTGAAGTGTTAAAGTTCATAAACTCCTACCGAAAATTCGACAGAGTTTCCCCTATAAACTGGACATTTCCAAATTTTAGAACTTCACCTGAAACCCAGAAAATACCAGTGCAGTTTATAATGACAATCCACTAATATCAAATAGGGCCTCCGTGGCCAAAATAGGAAATTCAAACACATTTACAACAATATCCCTCTACCTACCAATACATATCAAATAATTCATCAAACATTCTTATTATAAAGAGACCAACTTTAATACAAGGCATCCTATTCTAATACAGTTCAGCTCCACCAACTCTTTCCCCAATCCTCAATTTCTTCTGGACGCCTGCACACTAAAGAAATCCCCGAAACGTGGGGTGAGACTAATGTCTCAGCAAGTATAACTCTATGCATGAATGCAGGGAACAGATATCTATGACATGTTAAACAACATTTATATCATCAATAATAATAACTATATCATTTCCACATCAGTCTCAGTATCATTTCCACATCAGTCTCAGTATCATTTCCATGTCAACGTAAGTATATATGCTTATGCTGTGCCCGAAGGCTATGAAACAATCACAGTCTAGAGTTAGACCTGAGCTCAGACTACAGGGGATATCTCCCCAGGGGACGAATCCCACCCTACATTCTTTCACAAAGAGACCGAAGTCCAGTCATAGCCCAAGGCTATGGTCTTTCACAAAGAGACCGAAGTCCAATATTGATCGAATAACTAATTAGACATACGAATTGATAGGTAGTTCGTTCTCGATAGTTCGATCCTTTCGAAACTGACGAGAATCCACGCTCTATGTGAACCCGTATCTACTACCCATCAATTCCTATATCGTAATCAGTCACCAATCCTTAATTTCCATTCCGGGACAATTCTAATCGAAGAGGATGAAGCGTTTCGACCTTTCGATGGTTTCAACACTTTCGATAGTCTCGAAGGTTTCGAAACTAAAGAAACATCAAGAATCGATTCACTCTAACCGATTAGAATCACCTCCAAGTGTTCATCAACAACCACAAGCACAAACAAGTAATTATCATTGTACATCTAAACAGAGAAAGGCAGAGGGAGAAGTGGGAGCATGCATTTAGAGACCAATTTCTAATCTACTCAAACAAGTGAGGTTTACTCACATGCACAAACCATCACTAATCAGTTCAAATATCAAATAATCGATCATTCAATTTCAGCCAAGAAAGGGGAGGGAAAGGAGAGGGAACATGCAAAGAGACCAATTACTATCCTAAGGGTGAGTTATATTCACCGTCGTTACCGTCCGCCGGAGCTCCGCCGCTGCTCCACCGCTGCTCCACCGTCACGTACAGCTCCTCCGTCACAGCCGCTGTCTCCGTCGCGCGCCGCTGTCTCCGTCACCGCTGCTGTCTCCATCACCGCCGCTGTCTCTGTCACCGCCGTTGTCTCCGTCACCGCCGCTGTCTCCGTCGCGCGCCGCTGTCTCGCGGCCCCCTTCACCATCGCCGATTCGAACGGCCGAGAGCCACCACCGCGAAGTCGCCGTCGCCTTTCGCAACCTCCATGGCCGCCGTCGCTCCCAAAGCTTCACCGCGATCTCTCTCTCTCTCGACCTCTCTTTCTTTCTTTCTCTCTCGATCTCTTTCTCTCTTTCTTTCTCCCTTTCCCATTCGATTTCCCTTTCCTTCTTTCTCTTCTCCTTCCCTTTCTTCCTCCCTTCCTCTCTTCTTCCTTCCCCCTTCTTCCCCATAGCCGCCGCCCCCTCCTTCCTTTTCTTCTTCTCTTCTCTTCTTTTTCCCCAATTCAAACCATAATCCCCTTCTATTTCTTTCCTAATTAATTAACCTATACTAACTAATACTAATATAATTCCTAATACTAATAATCATAATAACCATAATAACAATAATAATACTAACTATAATAATACTAATACTAATAATAATAATATTACTAATACCCTTACTAATAATAATATTAATAATACTATTATTATTAATAATACTATCAATACTATTAATAATAATAATAATAGTAATAATAATAATTTGAAATTACCATTAATACTATTTTACTAATAATTACCATTATTATTAAAATTATACTAACCTTATTATTAATTCTATTAATTGTTTTCATTAAACAAATTAAAGGCATTTTCATCCTAATTCTAAATCCTTAATTTTTGGGATGTTACACTGGTAATCGATTACACTGAACCCAGAAGTCTGGTAATCGATTACCAAACCCTGTAATCGATTACCACCAACAGGGTTCTCTGGTAATCGATTACCAACACCTGGTAATCGATTACCATGGGCCAAAAACTCCTAAATTGGTTCTATTAAGGTTTAACCTATAAGTTCTTGACTTACCTTCTTCTTAATTTCTAGCACATGGTTAAAAATCTAATCCCTATTGGATAAACAAGCTCTTGGAATGCGGGATGTTACATGACATATGTTTTGCATCCAGACTTGCAGGTGTTGAAGTTCCATAGAGAAACTTAGCGAAATGCTTCTGACCACCATTTCTAGTTTCCCAGCTCGGTGAGAACACAGCTCCTTCAGTCTTGGCACCACAGACAATAGCCAAGATGTCTTCATCAACAAAGATGGGAATACCACGCACAATGGCTTTGATGCTTGAATAAATGGCTTGAGGATTTGGAATACCTCTAGCTGTACTCCAGAAATCCAAGACACTCTGCTCGTGCCATTGAGTAAGGTTTTTATTGAAGTATTCAACCCATCCGGCTGCTTTGAATTCTGCATAAAGGTCAATTCCCAGAGCTTCAAGGTCATCAAGATGCACACCCTTGGTCTTCATTATGTTTCCTCCAGCTGACTTCTTAGGTGCCATTGTTGAAGGTTTGAAGAAACTTGAGAGAGAGAGAGATTTCTTGAAGATGAAGAATAGCAAGAGTTCTGAGAATAGAATAAGTGGTAAGGTTACTCTGACCCACTGCCTTCTGTATATATAGACCTCTGAAGCAATTATGGCATGTACTGGCTGCGCAGACATAGGGTAACATGCGAAGTGGAAGAGACAAAAAATAAAGGAAATTAAACTGTCCCTTATTGCCACGTCATTTGTTTGTTTCAGACAAGTGATAGATTTCAGACATCCATATTAATTTCAGACGACCCAAAATTTCAGACAAGTCACTTGTTTTCAGACAAGCTGGAATTTCAGAAACATCAATTTTCATACCATCAAAATGCATGTATGTTCAAATTATCTCTAATGAACTTAAATCTATCTTCAGTTAGAGGTTTTGTGAATATATCAGCCCATTGATGCTCTGTATCAATAAACTGAATATCAAAAACACTTTTCTGAACATAGTCTCTAATGAAATGATGTTTGATTTCAATATGTTTAGCCCTAGAATGTTGAATGGGATTCTTAGACAGATGAATAACACTAGTATTATCACACAACACAGTTATAACAGATACTGAAATATTAAAATCCTTAAGCTAATACTTCACCCATAGCAGTTGTGAACAACAATTGGCTGCTGAGATGTATTCTGCTTCAGCTGTTGATAATGCAATTGTGCTCTGCCTTTTGCTTGACCAGCTAATCGCATTCTCTCCAAAGAAATGACATCCACCACTGGTGCTTTTTCTTTCAACTTTGTCTCCAGCAAAATCAGCATCACAGTATCCTACTAGCCTGCAATCCTTACTTTTCTTATAGCACAGACCAAGATTAATAGTACCTTTAAGATATCTGAAAATTCTTTTTACATCTTTGTAGTGAGTAATTCTTGGATCAGATTGGAATCTAGCACAGAGGCATACACTGAACATAATGTCAGGCCTGCTTGCTGTTAGATACAATAATGAACCAATCATTCCTCTATACAAAGTTTGATTTACTGGTTCTTCATTCTCATCTTTATTTAAAGATGCAGAAGGGTGCATTGGAGTTGTCATGGGTTTGCAATCACTTAAATTGAACTTCTTAAGCATTTCTTTTGTATATTTTTCTTGATGGATCCATATACAATTAGAATCTTTCTTAATCTGAAGTCCTAAGAAAAATTTTAGTTCACCCATTAAACTCATTTCAAACTCAGATTGCATTAACTTAGAAAACTCTTTGCACAGTGAAGAATCAGTTGAACCAAAGATAATGTCATCAACATATATCTGGACAAGTATAAGATCTTTGTTAGACTGTTTTCTAAAAAGGGTTGTGTCTAATTTTCCTCTTTCAAAACCATTGGTTATAAGAAAACTGCTCAATCTGTCATACCAAGCTCTTGGGGCTTGTTTCAGACCATAGAGAGCTTTCTTAAGTTTAAAAACATGTTCAGGAAAAGCTACATCTTCAAAACCAAGAGGTTGTCTAACAAAAACCTCTTCTTCAATGAGACCATTGAGGAAGGCACTTTTAACATCCATTTGATATAACTTGATGCCATTATTTACAACATAAGATAAAAGAATTCTAATTGCTTCTAACCTGGCCACTGGAGCAAAGGTTTCAGTGAAGTAAATACCTTCTTGTTGGTTGTATCCTTGAGCAACTAATCTTGCCTTGTTTCTGACTACCTTGCCTTCTTCAGACAGCTTGTTTCTGAACACCCATTTGGTTCCAATAATTGTTTTCCCATGGGGTTTAGGAACAAGGGTCCAAACATCACTCCTAGCAAACTGATTCAGCTCTTCTTGCATGGCTAGGATCCACCCTTCATCATGCAGAGCTTCATCAATGTTTTTTGGCTCAATTTCAGACAGGAGAGCAAGTGAATTCAGATTCTTGAATTTTGATCTTGTCTTAACTCCTTCTGAAGTATTGCCAATGATTTGCTCTTTAGGATGATGTGATTTGTATCTCCAATCTTGTCTTTGAGGAGGTATCAAATCTGTCTGAGACTCAACATTTTTCTGAAGAGGTTCAGTAACAGTAGGTACTTCAGACGGCTGCTCATCCTTCAAACTGTTGTGATCATTCAGCTCCATTCCTGCAAAATCATCCTCTAGATCTGATAGTTCTCTATCAGTCTCTTTGTTATCATTGAATTTTACATGAATAGTTTCCTCCACAGTTAAAGTTCTAGAATTATACACTCTATAGGCTTTAGATGTTTCAGAATATCCAATGAAAAATCCATTGTCTGACTTTGCATCAAACTTTCCAAGATCATCCTTGGTGTTGAGTATAAAACACTCACATCCAAAGGTGTGGAAATATGATATGTTGGGTTTTCTTCCTTTCCACAATTCATATGGAGTCTTTTTCAGAATTGGTCTTACCAATATTCTGTTTTGAAGGTAACAAGTTGTGCTAACAGCTTCTGCCCAGAAGGTTCTTGGTAAACTGCTTGAGTTGAGCATGGTTCTTGCCATCTCTTGCAAACTTATGTTCTTTCTCTCAACAACCCCATTCTGTTGAGGTGTTCTAGTCACAGAGAAATTGTGTGAGATTCCATTCTCATCACAGAACATTTGAAAGTTTGCATTCTCAAACTCTCCACCATGATCACTTCTTATGACAGAAATACAGAATCTTTTTTCATTCTGTACCTTCTTACAGAATACTGTGAAATTCTTAAAAGTCTCATCCTTGTTTCTAAGGAATATTACCCATGTGAATCTAGAATAGTCATCAACAATCACCAAACCATATTTCTTGCCACTAAGACTTTCTGTTCTAATAGGACCAAACAAGTCAATGTGTAAAAGTTCTAGTGGTCTGCTAGTTGAAACAACATCTTTACTCTTGAAAGAGTGTCTTGTTTGTTTCCCTTTCAGACAGCTATCACATAAAATGTCAGATTTGTATGAAAGCTTGGGCAATCCTTTAACAAGGTTGTGTTTTGCTAATCTTGAGATTAATCTCAAGCTGGCATGCCCAAGTCTTTGATGCCAAATCTGTTTTTCATCTTCAACAGAAATGAAGCATTTTACATTTTGACTTGCTAGATCCTCTAGATCAATTTTATACACATTGTTGTGTCTCTTAGCAGTAAAGAGGGTTTGATCAGAGGTATCTTTGACTATGCATCCTTCCTTGGTAAAGGATACTACATAACCACTGTCACATAATTGACTTATGCTCAGTAAATTATGTTGAAGTCCTTCCACAAGAAGCACATTCTTAATAAGGGATGAAGGAATTATACCTACAGTCCCTATGCCAGTGATCTTCCTTTGCTGGTTTCCACCAAAGGTGACCACTCCTCCTTCTTTAGGTCTAAGGTTTTGGAACAAAGACCTTTCTCCTGTCATGTGTCGCGAGCACCCACTGTCCAAGTACCATTTGTGGGGTCTCCTTTGTCCTGTTAAACACATCTGCAACAGGAAAAATTAAGTTTTTAGGTACCCATGTTCTTTTGGGTCCTGTTTTGTTAGCTTTGGGTCTTGCTTTTCTCTTGTGTTTGCACTGAGTCACATTGTGTCCAGGCCTACCACAGTGAGAACACCCAGTAACCTTCTTTTTGCCTTTAGAAAAATTTAAGACAGTAGGAGGTTCAGACATGTTATAATCCCAAAAGCCTAGTCCACTTTTGTCAAGAGAATGCCTCTGATTTCCAAGCATTATGTTCAAGTTTTTTGTTCCTTTGACAAATTTGGCTAGATCTTTTGTCAGTTCTTCAACCTGCTTCTGAAGTTTCTTATTTTCTTCAGACACAGCTTGTGAACTGCAGTTTTCAGTCTCAAGGGCCTTTTCCTTGAGCATAATATGTTCTATCTCAAGAGCCTCAAACTTATTACACATTTTTGTGTGAGCTTTGGATAGATTCTTATACTCTTGGAAAAGTTCCTTGGAACTTTCCACCAGATCATCATACATTTCTTGTAAGGTAAGAGGGAATACCTCAGCTTCAGAGCTGTCTGAAGATGGTAGACTGGCCATGAGACACAGATTTGCCTCTTCTGAAGTATCTTCCTCCTCTTCTGAGGTTGTCTCATCAAGATCTTCCCAAGTTTCCATTAGACCTTTCTTTTTCTTGAAAAACTTTTTCTTCTTAAAGTTGTTTTTCTTCAATTTTGGGCATTTAGCCTTCATATGCCCTGGTTGTTTACATTCAAAACAAATGATTTTATCAGTGTTAAACTCTTTACCTGTCTTTCCTGATCTGGATGATGAGGGTTGGTTCTTTCTGAACTTTCCTCTGTTCTGCAACATTCTTTTGATCTTTCTGCTTAGAAGAGCAAGATCATCATCATCTTCTGAGCTATCTTCAGAGTCTTCATCTGCCTCTGAAGCTGCTTCAGCTTGCATAGCCTTGATGTTGCCATGCCTAGACTGTTTGGCCTTGGAGTTTAGGGCTAGAGACTTCTTCTTGTTGCCATCTTCTCCAAGCTCAAGCTCATGGACTTTGAGAGATCCCAACAGTTCTTCCACTCTAAGAGAGTTCAAATCTCTTGCCTCTTGAATGGCAGTAACTTTGGGTCTCCAGGGCTTAGGCAAACTCCTTAGAATTTTTCTGTTGTTGTCTCCAGAATTATAAGTTCTGCCTAAGGACCTGAGTCCATTTGTTATGGTCTGAAACCTTCCAAACATCTGGTCAATGGTTTCAGATTCTTCCATCTTGAACATCTCATACTGATGTATGAGCATACTTATTTTTGATTGCTTGACAGTCTCAGTTCCTTCATGGGCTGCTGCAAGAGTATCCCAAATCTCCTTGGCAGAGATACATCCATGAACCTTCTCATATTTTGATTTATTCAAGGAACATATCAGATAGAGTTTGGCTTTAGCATTCATCTGGACTCTAGCCTTCTGCTCCAAGGTCCATTCAGTCTTAGGTATAGGCACACCATTTTGCATGGGCACATAGTCTCCATCAGTGACCACATCCCAAACATCAATGTTGGTGCTCTCAATGAACAGATTCATTTTATCTCTCCAGTAGTGGTAATCCTCTCCATTGAAAGCTGGGGGTCTTGTGATAGAGGCTCCTTCTGTGATGTATTGCCTGTTGTTGTTTGAAGCTTCCATAAGGATCTTTTAGTCCTCAAACACTTGTTAGGTGCTTCAACCCTGAGTCAAGCTCTGATACCAACTGTAGGAACACAGGGAAACACTAGAAGGGGGGTTGAATAGTGTTTCTAAATATTTTAGAAAGCTTTTCGCAAACAGGTTCTCAAAACAGAATTTCAGACAGGCTTTTGGAGGGCTGTCTGAAGTTTTCAGACGGCTTGTAAAAATTGTTTTTAAAAGATGTTTTGTGCCTTTTAAAATATTAGATTAATTACTCAGACCCCTTGATTAGTTTAAACTGAATTTACAAGAGATAAGGGTAAGAAAACTTAGGCACAGAATTTATCCTGGTTCGCTCACTACCACTTGTGAGCTACGTCCAGTCCCAATGCCAACTAGCAATTGGATTTTCTCTTAATCTTTCAAGATTACAAGTATTCTTTTACAGACAAGCCTCTCCAGGCTCAACAACCCAAGTATTCTTTTTCAGACAAGCCTCTCCAGGCTCAAAAGCAAATACAAATGAGAGAAATGCTTAAGCTCACAAACTATATCAGTTTTGAGACTTAAACAGTTATAGATTGTACAGAAATTACTGAGGTATGCTCAGAATAAAATAATTTGTGTGTACAAAGATGATAAAATAATCAGAGTGTTGCAACGAAAAACTTGCAGAGTTTCTGTTCTTTTTCAATTCTTCTCTCCCTTGATAATCTTCAAAGATGGGGGTATTTATACCCAAATGATTGGTCCGTTGAAGAAAATCATTGCTTGTGAAATACATGTTAGCCGTTGTGAGACATCCTGCTGCAGTACAGAATATTCTCTGACAAATTCTGATATTCCCTGACAATCCTGACATTCTCTGACACGTTGCAAGGTTTTCTCCTGCCAAAAAGCTGCTTTTTGTTGTTGCTGCAATTGCTGCATAGCAGAGGACGCGTTGTGGCAGAGAACGTGCTTAAAATGCAATACAAGGAGTGCCAGCTGTTGTAGCAGAGAACGTGCGTGAAACAAACAGGTACAGATGGGTCTCCACAACTTCAGACAAGAGATGTCATGTCATCAAGGGACTTCAGACAGCCTTGATGTATCAGACGGGTTGAACTTCTTCAGACAGCTTCTGCTTCTTCAGACAGTTTCAACACTTAGTCTTTTAAGCTTTTGATGGCTCTTGCTGAAATCATAGATAAGAGATTGAGTTAAATATGTATCTATGATAAATATTTTAAGTTAAATTTGTTAACCATTAAAAGTTGGGAATATTTCTGTCTTAAAACATCATAAACCACTTTATGATATTTTTGAGACTCAACACTAACTAGAAACATAAAAGACTCCCAAGTACACCCTGACGTCACATCTATCAGAGCACATTCCCTTAATCATACTCGACACCAATCGTGTCCTCATCACACCTGTAAAAATATATCCACAAAATACGGTGAGGAAAAGAATACTACTCATACATACACATAGGTAATACCCCATCCTCACCCACAACATCATCATATAGCATACCACACCCAAAGCATCAGTTAAAACATCAGATAACAATCATTCCAAAACTCAACATATAGCTATTCATTCATATCAACATATAAATCTCATGCCATCATTCACTAAATATAACACATAAATACATTCAACCTTTATCCACCAAAACTCATAATCATCATAATATTACTCAAATATCATCATATATATAACCCATCTATACATAAAACTCATTAACATTATCAAATAACTCAATTCCATCGTTGAGTATTCCAATTATCACATGCACCAATACTCATCTCATCATCTACCCAAAGATCATGACTTGGAACGCCGCACAATGGGTGCACCTCGTCAATCACTCTAGTTATTCACCAGCTGGTGAACTGTGGATTGTTGATTGTTGTATGATTCTTGATGAATCTTGAGTGGATTGAATGAAAATAATGATAACAGTGAAAAGGGGTTAAACAAGGGTTTAGAGATAGGGAACCATAATTGATTAAATGTTAAATTTATTGGAAATCATAGGAACGATTGTTGATTTTAGTGAATTTAATTGGTAAAAACGAGTTTAAT
This sequence comes from Sesbania bispinosa, assembly GCA_026901365.1. Taxonomy (NCBI): domain Eukaryota; kingdom Viridiplantae; phylum Streptophyta; class Magnoliopsida; order Fabales; family Fabaceae; genus Sesbania; species Sesbania bispinosa. The sequence continues at coordinate 62,629 of QLOH01001028.1, forward strand.
TGAGTTAGGAACTTGAGGAATTAAGTAGGGATTGAAGAAGATGGTAGAGGAAAGTCATTCCCGTGTTTACACAGAGCTATGAATGTAAAATAGCGACTGCCGATTCGTTCACCGTTGGATCGGGCTGAAATTTTAATAGCTGGTTCGGAACACCTGGTTCTTCATTCGGAACGGTTGGATCATCGATACGAAGTCTCATTTGAGAGATATTTAGTTCGCATTGTAGCTGTAGATTTGGGGTTTTTATTGATGAAATTGAGTTGGATGTTTATTGTTTTGTGGATTGCTTGATTATTTAGATGTTTAGAGTATAATGATTGTGGATGCTTTAGGATGATGATGATTAATGATGCTTGATGATGCTTTATATTGATTATGGTGTGATAATTGATGTAATGGATGATGTTTGGTATGCATATGGTTGGTTAATATGCTATATATTTGATGTTATTTTGGAATGCATATGTTGGTGAATATGCTATATATTTGATGTTATTTTGGAATGCATATGTTGGTGAATGTGCTATATATTTGATGTTATTTTGGAATGCATATGTTGGTGAATATGCTAAATAGTTGATGTTATTTGGAATGCATATGTGGGTGAATATGCTATATATTTGATGTTATTTGGAATGCATATGTTTGGTGAATATGCTAAATATTTGATGTTATTTGGAATGCATAGATTGGTGAATATGCTATATAATTGATATTATTTGGAATGCACATGGTTGGTTAATATGCTATGTAATTGAGGTTATTTGGAATGCATGTGGTTGGTGAACATGCGATAAATGATGATGTTACTTGAGTTGTGCGGGCCCATAGAGGGGGTACAACTTAAGAGAGATGCCTTGAGCATATAGATGTGAGTTGATGATGATGAATATGAATTGAGCATGAGAGGTGATACTTTGGATACACGAGCCCAAGAGAGGGGCGTTGAGCAACACTATCGGCCTGTGTGGTGAATAACGGTAGTGTTGTGTGTGAAGCTTACCGGCCTGTGTGGTGATTAACGGTAGGGCTATTCTTTGTGGGGCGTTGAGCAACACTATCGGCCTGTGTGGTGATTAACGGTAGTGTTGTGTGTGAAGCTTACCGGCCTGTGTGGTGATTAACGGTAGGTAGACCATGATGGGGGACATTTTTGCACAAGCCTAGAGTGGGGTGAGGTGCAACTTACCCGCCTGTGTGGTGTATAACGGTAGGGCTATTCTTTGTGGGGCGGATGTCTCTGTACAAGTCTAGAGTGGGGCGATGTACAACTTACCGGCCTGTGTGGTGTATAACGGTAGGACCATCTTCAGTAACAACTAGAGTGATTGACGAGGTGCACCCATTGTGCGGCGTTCCAAGTCATGATCTTTGGGTAGATGATGAGATGAGTATTGGTGCATGTGATAATTGGAATACTCAACGATGGAATTGAGTTATTTGATAATGTTAATGAGTTTTGGTGCATGTATAGATGAGTTATATATATGATGATATTTGAGTAATATTATGATGATGATGAGTTTTGGTGGATACAGGATGAATGTATTTATGTGTTATATTTGGTGAATGATGGCATGAGATTTATATGTTGATATGAATGAAAAGCTATATGCTGAGTTTTGGAATGATTGTTATCTGATGTTTTAATTGATGCTTTGGGTGTGGTATGCTATATGATGATGTTATGGGTGAGGATGTGGTATTCCCTATGTGTATGTATGAGTAGTATTCTTTTCCTCACCGTATTCTGTGGATATATTTTTACAGGTGCTGATGAGGACACGATTGGTGTCGAGTATGATTAAGGGAATGTGCTCTGATAGATGTGACATCAGGGTGTACTTGGGAGTCTTTTATGTTTCTAGTTAGGAGTATTTTATGAACTATTTTGGATGCCTTGTATGACAAGTAGATTGTTGAGTTGTTTTTATTTCTTTGGAGATTCCGTTGCATAAGTGTTTGAATTACATTTGAGTTTATTTCATTTTAATTAAGTTTTTTTCGAACTAATGAGATTTTAATAAGAGCATTTTGTGAACCTTTTTACCTATCGTGGGACATCATCTTTTCTACATTTCAATTTATCAAACATATAAGAGTATGGGGTAGAAGGGTGTCTCACAAACGGTTAATGAAATAGTAAATTTGGTAATTGCTTCAACATATAACAATGATCACATGAAATTTATGTTAACCATTCGAGAAATGCAATCTTGTGAACACGAGGTTAATTATGTGTCCATTAATGGTTAAAGAAATAGGAAATTTGGTTATTTGCATCAAAATAAGACAATGATCACATGAAATTTATGTTAACCCTTCCTGTAAAAACGAGATTAATTGTGTGCCAAAAAATGACGAATGAAATAATATTTTTTGTTATTAGCATCAAAATAGAATAATGGTGATGACCGGATGCCAACCCTCTCAGGAATGCAATCTTGTGAAAATGGGGTTATTTGTGTGACCATTAGTGGTGAATGAAATAGTTAATTTGGTTAATGACTATTTCATTAACCTCACATTAATTTGGTTAATGTTCTTTTTTTCTTACTCTCTGAATCTCAGTTTATGTTTATATTTTTGTTTTTGCAATACGTTGTTCCCTTGTTGTTGTCATTTGAAGTAGAAACTATGAAGTACAAGAGGCTAAACAAGTCTTCAAGTCGTTTACATCAAGGACCTTTAATACATTGTTTTCTCCGCTGAATAGCTTGAAGATTTGTTTAGCATACAATGTTTCTTTGTTCTTTCATGTTGAACCTTGAAGACATGTTGAACCACGATTGATTGGCGGTATAAGGCAAAATCATGGGTGTTCAAAGTTGTCTTATTTTGATTTTGATTTTTACTTTTGCAATATGTCTTTTTCTTCTGCAACATGTGCATGTATGATTCTAGGAACCGGATCCTCTTTAGGTAAAAAAAAAATTGGACAACATCTCGGCCCTTTATTTTTTGAATACATTATTTAAAAAAATCAAAAAATTCATACACAAATTTATAGCCGTTGAATCCGAACTGCAGAATCTGCAATACTGCAGAGGATCCCGACCCATGATTCTATTGTACAATGTACTTGTTATCTTTTCTAGTTATTTTTTCTTTTCTTTTTTTCCGAAAGTTCTTATTTTTCTAGTTATGGGCCAGTTTGTTTGTGTTTAAAAAAAGTACTTTTTTAAATTATTTAAAAAATTGATTTTATTGTAGAGATTCTTGTATAATCAGAAATAAATTTTTGTTTGACTACAATCATAAAAAAACACTTTGTTTGTCACAATAAATGTTTTCACATTGTTAAAAAGTTCTCTCTCTCTTATATTTTAACTGTTTTCTCTCTCTTAAAAAAATAGAAAACTAATTATTTTCTGATTGTGCTTCTTGAAAAAAGTTTAGACAAACATCTTAAAAATTCATAAAAGTGATTTTAAAAAAAAATAAAAAATAAATTTAAACAAACAGACTCTATATTGTACTTGTAATATATTTTTTAAAACTTTCTAGCTTTAACTACTTTGGCCCAAAAAAAGACTCAAACCCCAATCTGTATATTAGGCTTTATAACTGAACAACACAAAAAAAAAAGTAAAATAAATGATTAAAAAATTGCCCAATACAACATTGTTTGTGTATTAATTTTTCTTTAAAATTTTAAATGACCTAATACATGATAATGGCACATTTGTGAATTTAGCTTCAAAAATTGATTAAAAATAAAAACTCAAAATTAGATTCGAAATTTTTGAAAAAATCTCAAAATTTTGATTAGGGCCAAAAAATTGACATTAGCCCAAAACGAGCCCAGACCTATATCAACCCACCTGAACATGCCCAACCTACAAGGGAGTTGCTATTGGAACCCCCGATTTTGCTATTCGCACCCCCAAATGTTTGGAAATTTTTAAATCCCCAATCTACCCCTGATGATGTGTATATAATGTCAAAATTCCTAATCCGTCTCTTTCTCTATCTGGTCCCCACTGTCTCTCTCAAAGGCTGCATTTTTTGGATTATTGCTCACATTTGATCCCCACTTGTTCCCAAAATTGTCAACAAAGCTCCATAATTGGTAAGTTGAATAATATTAATTTGTGTATTTTATATATAGTTGGATTTTTAGTGGGCAAGTAAGGATGGTTGAGTGAGAATGGTGTTTTGTTGAACAGTAATATTTTCGGCCGGAGATTCATGTCTGAAATTTCTTCCGGAAACTAAATTCCGGAACCATCCGGAAACTAACTTCCGGAAACATCCGGAAATAAAAATTCTCCCAAACCGTTTCCGGAAGCTTGTCTTTGAAGATTAGCTTCCGGAGTGTATTTCCGGACGATTCCGGATGTTAGTTTCCGGTGGGTTCCGGAATTTAGTTTCCGGAAAGCAATTAAAAGACATTTCCGGACTTATACATCCGTATTTTTCCGGAAATATATTTTCGGATGTTTCCGGATTCTTACTTCCGGAAGCTAATTTTTTTGTTTTCAAGGGAGGTGGATTTTTTGTTACAAGGATGGATGAAAGTGATGGTTGGTGGTCTAAAGTTTTTGATGATGTGAGAATGCCGTATAGCGTTGATGGTTTCAGTGTGCCGAACTCTACATTGGTTGATGAGGTAATTTGTTTTTTCTCTATAATTTTAAGATTAATCATAATAAATATAAATGACTTATTCATTGTCTAATTATAGTTTGATGAGGAGATGGTCATACCTAAGAAGGAGATAGTTGATTTTAGCGATGTATTTACCACAAACGAGGTATTTTTTTGCGCTCGAGCTTATTGTTATTGTAAATTAACTGTGGTTTGAGATAACAATTTCTTATGCAGATATTTGAAAGACGAGATGAATTATTAAATTGGGTTTGTGGTATTGCTGTGGATCACGACTTTGTTGTTATTATCATGAGGTCAGACAGTGGAGGTATTGACAGGAAAATAAAGTTAATTTTAGGCTGTGAAAGAAGTGGGAAGTACAGGCCATACAAGAGTGAGTTAGTGCGAAATGTTACCGGCTCTAGAAAATGTGAATGTCCTTTCAGACTAAGAGGAAGACCACTGGCCAATGATGCTGGGTGGAAGCTTAATGTAGTTTGTGGTGTACACAACCATGAGGTAGCTGAGAGCTTGGAGGGGCATCCTTATGCTGGACGTTTAACTGTTGAGGAGAAGTCATTACTTGAGGACATGACCAAAAACATGGTGAAGCCTCGGAGCATCTTACTAACATTGAAGGACCACAATGTACATAATGTTACAACAATCAAACAGGTTTATAATGCACGCACTGCATTTCGTAAGTCAGAAGGAGGGCCTAGGACAGAGTTACAACATCTCATGAATCTAATGGAACGTGATAAATATCTATATTGGTATAGAAGGGTTGAAACGTCTGATGTTGTGAGAGATATTATGTGGGCACATCCAGATGCTGTTAAATTGCTGAATCTATTCCATATTGTCTTGATAGTTGATACGACATATAAAACAAACAAATACCGCTTGCCACTGCTAGAGATTGTTGTTGTCACTTCTACAGAGCTCACATTCTCTATGGCCTTTGCATACTTGGAGCGTGAAACAAAAGATAACTTCACATGGGAATTAGACAAGGTAAGAGGTATGATAAGGAGATCAGATGCATTACCTCAAGTTATTGTCACTGACAGAGATTTTGGCTTGATGAATGCCATTCAAAGTGTCTTTCCTTCTTCATACAATTTACTATGTCAATTTCATATTGCTAAGAATGTGAAAGCCAAATGCAAGCAACTTGTGGCTCCAAGTACTCTTCAGCAACCGGTTATGGATGCTTGGATGAGTGTTATACAGTCCCCTACAGAAGTTGATTTTGAATTTTTGATGATCGCTTCGCTTAGTTTGAAGAGCTGTGTCCACCTACCTTTTTTGACTATGTAAATAAAACATGGATCATTCCTCATAAAGAAAAATTTGTGGCTGCATGGATTGACAGGGTCATGCACCTAGGGAACACCACCACTAACAGGTATTTTTAAAGGTTTAAATGCTATTTTATTGGTTTAGGTACTATTTTATTGGTAAACTCGTTATGTGACACGTGTGTTTTGATATTTTTTTATTAGGGTTGAAAGTGCACATGCAAGGTTGAAAAGACTCCTTCAAGATAGTCGAGGCGACATATGTAAATGTTGGGATGCTATGAACAACTTGATAATTCTTCAACACACTGAGATAAAGGCATCATTTCCAAGAAGCATAATGAATCTTGAGCATCGGTTTAATAACCGGTTGTACGGTAAGTTGTTTGGTTTTGTTTCAAAGAATGCAATGGTTCATATTGCTCAAGAGATGGGGCAAGCAGAGTACATTTGAATTGAAACTTCAAGTTGTGGTTGAAAATTGAAAATGACTTATGGTCTACCTTGTGCGTGTCAGCTTGCAATATGCAAAATGTACTTTGGGTTTATTCCAGTGGAAAAGGTTCATGCACATTGGAGGAGACTAACATTTACTGACCAAGTTAGTGAGGCGGAATGTGCAGGGGTAACACTTCGCCCTGAGTTAAATGAACTTGAGCGGAGATTTGATGAAGTTAATATGGATGGCAAGGTGGCTTTTAAGTACAAAGTACGTGAATTTTCATTTCCAAACACTACTTCAATGTGTCCACCTCCTAAGAAGGTAGGGACAAAGGGTTCAACGAAGGGGCAAGCACAAACAGATAGTTCAACTAAACGTGATCCTTCATTTTTTGAATATGTTGATGCCATGCAGTCACCCAATGATAGTAACTCTACTCGTCCTTCATCATCAATTTTGCACACTAAGACCCAGAAAAGAAAGAAAGTTGTGCCAATGTTAGACCAGTTTCCTACAGTTATGCATGACTTCATTGAAAATGTTGTAGATGTTGCAAGAGATGGAAATTGTGGGTATCGTGCAATTTCAGCATTATTAGGAATGGGAGAGGAGTCTTGGCCTATAATACGTCAAGAGTTGTACAAGGAGATATGCTATTGGCACCATGACTATGCACAACTGTTTGGAGATGAGCAATGTTGTTATCAATTAAGGAATTCCTTATTGGTTGATGGAAGGACATCAGTTACTGTTGGCAAGTGGATGACGTTGCCAGATATGGGATATGTAATAGCATCCAGATACAATGTTATGCTTGTTTCTCTATCTATTGACCAGTCCATGACTTTCTTCCTACTCAGAGGACATCCACCTACGAATCATAAGATCTCGTGTATTGGATACGTTGATGGCAATCACTGGGTACAGGTTATTAACTGAAAACTTATACTTTTGATATTGATAGTTGATATTAACTAATAACTTAACGGTTGTTTCTTACTATAATATACTTCATATTATGCAGGTATTTTCAAAGGATGATTCACCATTACCTCCTACTGCCATACAATGGAGATACTCTAGTGTAGATAACTACAACAGTGTAACTACTGTGTAGATCTATCCCCCCCTCCGTCGATACACATGACGATAAGATGGTCTCCCTGTCTGGTGACCTTCGACGCCTAAGTTGGCCATGTCCAATGCCTCCTGTGTAAGTCCTCCTGTCTCGGTCCCATGAGTCACCAACCCCCTATCAAACAAAGCTTGTAGTCTCTCAGAGATCCCTTGAAATAGACCCTTGTAGTCACCAACCCTCTAACAAATGGTCCTCATAATGTAGAAACTGGTAATGTATATCTGAGATACCACTCACCGGAAAGGCATCATGGGGTGATGGAGGTATGCTCTGGATATGGCCATACTGGCATAGTACTCTCTCAGGCAAATGAGGAAACACTATACTGCCACAAGTGATATGCCCACGATACCACGATACGTCATGGAAAGGGTGATACACTCCATGGCCCTCATATGGCATCCAGATGACATCTGCATACGTCAGTTGATCCAAAGCCTTTCAAACAATGGCTACATCACCGGTGCCACGTAGGGGTGCCCATCTCTTACTAAGTGCTTCTCCCTCCTCATACTGGGAGTTAGGCTGACAAGTGACAATATGGGGGAAATGCTCATATATCAAGGCCTGAAATGTTTACAAATAACATAAGTACAAGAATACAACAAAAGTAATATAAAAACAAACTTTTGAACTATTAACAGCTCACACACCTGTAACAAAGTCAAGTACCCTGCTATCTGTCTAGTATTATGAAAACTGGCATCCTTCAAATTCTCATAAAGGAATGCCAGGGCAGCTGCACCCCATGCAAATGTGCCAACCATATGCAGGTCCTTAAACAGATCCAAATATGACACACGAGCAAGGGTGTCCGACTTGTCAGCAAAAATAGTACAACCAACCAAATGAAGCAAATACGCTCGAGTAGCTACATCTAGATTCCCTTGCTGGACACTGTTGGCATAAAGGTCTCTCAGCCAGCCCAACCTGACATATGCTCCTCTTGTGGCCTCAGTCTCAACATATGCAGAGGCGTGTGAGACTCGAAGCAGACTGACTAACATCATGTTCGCTTCATCTTTTCCAATAGTCGGTAAAGAGAACAAACGACCAGTAACTGGGAGGTGTAACAGGCTTGACACATCATCTAAGGTGATGGTCATCTCTCCCACCGGTAAATGGAAAGAACACGTGTCTCTATGCCATCTCTCTGCAAAGGCTGATAATAAACCCCTATCTACTAGAGAATGCGTACAATCAATAAGAGGCGCTAGACCTGAATTAACAACTATGTCGCTGATGTACGCATCCACTGGTGCCGTCAGCTTCCTCCCATGTGACACTAACTTCAGGGTTCCGCGATCCTTGAAAATATTAATTAGACAGGAATTAGAAACAAGTCACAACAAGCAATATAAAAATGCAGCTCAACATTGTTAAAATAAATATTTACCTCGCCATTCCATAGCCGTAATGCCACGTTCCTATGATATGTCCTCAATACAGAGGTATCCTCAGGTCCTCCCCCAAACACCTCTGCTTGGACGCCCACAAGATCGCCCTGCTGTGCTTCATCATCGGCCGGTACTTCCTCTTCGTCTACATCCGGCACCACATCTTCCGGGATCTCCTGAACTTCCCGTCTCAACCTTCTTTGTCTTGCTGAAGCTGTGGGCTGAACCCGCTCCACTGGTTGAGAAGATGATTCACCGCCTCTACGTGGGGGTGCTCCTCTTGTTTTCGCCATGCCTTAGAAATATCATTAAAACAACATATTAAACAATTTATAATCAAAATAAGTAAATAACAATCTTCTATTTAAAAAAAGGCTTCCGGAACTTAAAATCCGGAAAATTCCGGAACTATATATCCGGGACATCCCGGAAGTATTGTTCCGGGAGAAATTGGTACCTTTTTCAATTCCGGAATGCATTTTCGGGATTGACCGGAAATATAGTTCCGGAAACTTCCGGATATTATGTTCTGGAAGGCAAATCTACATGAATCAATATACTTTTTAATTCCGGAACGATATTTCCGCAAGTTTCCAGAATCTGTAAATTCCAGAACCTTTCGGAAATATAGTTCCGGAAGTTGCGAGAACAGAGAAAAATAAATCCCGTTCCGGTTTTCAACTCCGGAACGGGAATGCAAACAATAAACTCACATTTTACAATCATCAATCAACATTAACAACTAACAAATCAATATTAGAAACTTACCTTGAGTGATTGAGTGAGATTTGATGCTTCCCTAGGGCTTGAACAGTGACCAAGAGTGAGAACCGAGAGTGAGAGTGAGCCTTTCTGTCTTCTGATGCGGGTGGGGAGGGAAGTGGGTTTTGATTTAAATGGCCAGGGGCATTATTGGAAGTTTCGTAAAGTACCAAACATTTGAGGGGTGTGAATAGTAAAAACAGGGGGACCAAAAGCAACTCCCAACCTACAACCCGAATTAACCGCTTATATAAAAAAAAAAAGCAAAAATGAGTTGTCTTTTTTTTTGTCAAAAAATGAGTTGTGTCTTAGCTATTGTCGATTTGCACCGGATTTGCCTTTTTGGGCCAGAAATCAATCCAACCCAATTGATGCTTACCTCTACTTTTAATTGTTAATATTTTTATTTTTTATGAAATAAAAGTAGAATGAAATGATGTCCTCATTTAGGCGTAAGAAAAGAAAGAATTTATTTTTTTGTCTTTGCTTTGACAAATTATACTAATAAAGAAGCAACCAATTTGAATTTATTTTAATTTTAATAATGAAAAATTTGTTGTACAAGGATAATGAATTTATGAAAGTACCCTAGCACAATATATAATCAAAGCTTTCTTTTGCTTGTATGATATTATTGACATTTGATAGTTTATTATTTGTAAAGATTTTCTAAATGTATACATGGCGACTTTATCTCTTAAATATTTCATGTGGATATTATTAGATCTCATCAATCTGTTTCTAAGGGCCCATTTGGTATATTAGGTCTGATAGGATAAACTAATTCAATACATTATGATTTAATTATTTGTTTGGGTCCATCATTATATTATATAAGTTTACCTCTTGAATCTCTTTTATACGTTAAAATAATGAATAAATTAATTAAGTCCGGGAGGTGGGATAATGTCTTATTAGGAGTGTGTTTGGTAAGACATTTCAACTTGATGAAAGTTTAAATTAGTAGCTGAAATAATTTCATTGATCAGTGTTTGGCAGCTATTAGCTTCTTTAGAGAAGCTATTTGAGGGGAAAACTCTATTTTTTTAGATAGTAGCTGAAAAACTATTACAATTTTATCCCTCAACAACCTTCACTCATCATTATTTAATAATTAATAATGTCCTTTTATGTCATTTTATCATTTTAAGCTAATATCACCAAACACTTAATCAAATTAGCTAGCTTTTCAGCTTTCTGTTTTCAGCTTTCAACTAGTTTTACCAAACACACTTTAGATATTGATGTATAAGCTTTCACAAAAATTTTCCAACCCTAACCCCTTTCAATTATTTCTCTCCTTGGTGCTAATGTGTGCTTTTCTCTCCTCACCGGGTTATTCTATCTATCTTCATCAGTTTTCTGTCTATGTATTTCTCGATTTATCTGTCTCGGTTGTTTAGTTTATATCGATAAATATATACTCCCTCTGTCCCTATTTATAAGACCCCTTCTAGAAGAATTGAGTGTCACTTAATATAAAACCCTTTGCAGATTTTTAGATAAATTTACAATTTTTTCCATATTTGCCCTTCATTAATATTAAAATCTTTTTAATTCCCTATATATTAATGAGTGTGAATAATTGATGAAGTTTTACCCATATGCTCAACTACACCATTGGAAAGTGACTTTTGAAGTCTTTCACCATGTGACAATTAATGTCCCTAAAATATAGTGATTTTTAATATGGGTATATTTAGAATGTTATAATTTTTTAAAAAAAAACCAATATATTAAACAACTTTTCTTAAACTGTGTGAAATGGTTAAAAGGATCTTATAATAAGCGACGAAGGAAGTATTTGTTTGTATTTGCATCTACATGTTTTAGCCACATGCCTATAGTGCCCGCTTCTTGCACACAAGTGTAACTTATACTCCACATGATACCAACGATCTCCAAGCCACACCTTCTCCACAATAGGTTGATCTAGGGAGATTCAACACAGATCCTTACAAACTTGCCCAGCGTGACTTTCAAGGTTCTCATATCTACTTGACTAGTTTTCCCACCGCCATTGCTAGAGAAAATAGGAAACTTTCATTATAGTACTCCAAAACCAAACAGGGAACCCTTATCCACACCATCGGTCTATCAATTTTCGATGCCAAGGAAATAACTTTCTAATGAAAAGCTAAATAATCCACAGGCTGCCATGAATAACTTTCTCACGATCTTCGACTCTATCAAACTCCATAACATAAAATCCATGACGTACATCCATAATCTCAAATCCCCCATGAGTCTTTTAAATCTTCTTCAACCAATCGTTCATAGCCACATATCCTATTGCTTCCCTAATAACTTGAATATCACCACATACATCCAAGGAGTCCATACCTTATGTAAGATTGCATCCTCAATGAAACACTTCGGTTTGAAGTGATTGCCTTCATCCAACTCTATCCTAAACAATTTCTTCTCAAGAAGATCTACGTGCTCCCTCCGAGAAGAGATACTTGTTGTCCCATCAATTTATTTCGAAAGGAAATCTTTGAGTTCCTGGAGCCACCCTCTCCATCTGGTGGTTTAGGGGTGGTGGAATCGGTGGACCATCCTCCATTCTCTCATAAATAAGAATGTTGAGTTTATCTTTTTATAAATTGATACAATGGTGTTAAATATATTTCTATTTAATTCTTAAACTAATAATATTCTATTAATCAATTTCTCCATGTAGTTATCATTAACACACTAACAAATTCATGAAGTGACATAATTCTAACCTCCTATATTTAAACTTTATAATTCTAACATCATATGAATCTATTGTGGTTTAGGGACACCCTGAGCAGTTCGAGCTTTACGAAATCTCATTCGATCAGAACGTCCCAACTTGGTCTTTTTTTATGGAGGCTAGGAAGAAACAATTGTAGCTTTACTTTTTACTTGGTTTTGGAGGTCTAGAAAATATTGTGGTGGCTGATTGTGAAGGTTTGGGGAGGGAGAGATCAGGGGATTAGCTTTTTATGGTCATCCGAGTTGGATTTGTAAGAGTATTATTTTTCAAAAATTCATATAAATACCTTGTTGGTGGATGGAGAGGAAAATATGATAGGCCAAATATGGTGTCATGGTTGTGCATTTGGAAATTATAATGACGTTCTGAAATTTGATAAAAACGAGGGGAAAATCTTATTGATTTTCAACCAATGTCACGTTTCGAAAAGGAATTAGATGATTACGAATTGATTGAGTTAGGATGCATTGGTTTTAATTTTTAAATTTACATGGTGTAATAATCGGAGAGACCCTGATAAATTTATGAATGTCTGGATTGTGCTTTGGCTAGTGTACAATGGAGACAAAGGTGGCATGTGGGATTGCGTTTACTCATCTTGAGTGATTCTCTTCAGACCATTGTCCAATCTTTATAGACTATTCTATAAATTCTAGTGGTTGAGAAAAAAGAAGAAATTAAAAACCTATTTATATACATTTGAGGAACTCTGGTTGGAACATGATAGGTGTGTTGATATTATGGGACAGATGTGGCCAAGAGGGGTATGTGTGCCTCAGAAATTAAAAAAGGTTGATCGATTGTAGGCTTGGGGACAAGCAACATTTGGAGACAAAGCAAAGAAGATTCATAAATGTAGACAATAATTGTAAGGCCTTCAACAATAGTGTTTGACAAAAGAGGTGGACGACCAAATTTTAGAACTTGAGAGGGAATTAGACACACTGCTATCTCAAGAAGATTTTGGTGTCAAAGATTAAGGGCATCTTGGTTAAATCATGGAAATCAAAATACAATTTTTTTTGTATGAAAGCCTCTTAAAGAAAGTAGAGAAATATAATTGATCAAATCAGAGATGATAGTGGAAGATTATTTAATAATGATGAAGATATTGAAAGAATAGTGTCGTCTTCTTATTTTCAGAGTTTGTTCCAATCCTCATCTTTTGTTGGAATTAATGAAGTACCATCTTTTGTGAGAGTAGATTATCTCCGCAACATATTAATTGGCTTTCGGAATCCTTCATAGGACATTGTGCCAATTTATAGAAATAAGGGCGTAAATATGATGGTGCTTCCATGTCCATACTCCTATAAATGCCATTTTTTAACTCAACAATTTGGGTGCTTGGCTGAAGCGGAAGCACCCTTACATTTTATTTTTAAAAAATATAAGTTGTTGGTGTGGGTACTTGTTTTGACCATGGGTTGACTTAGAGGACAGTTGACCAAATGCTTGTTTGGTGCACCCAAGCTAACCTAAGCTCTCCTCCTACAGATCCTAGTCTCTGCTGCCAGCTTAGAGGTCCACTGGCAGATGTCATCATCCCCTCCCCCTTAGAAAGGATTTGACCTCAAATCTGAAGTTCAGAAGGAAGCCATAAGAAAAGAAAACTGGGAAGAAAATGGATGACAATAGTGGAAAGTAATAAGAAACTTCCCTTAGCATATGGAGAGTATTTTCTAGATTCATCAAGCTGTGAACATCTTACTTAAGCCTAATCAACAAAGAGAAGACCCATTAGTATTATTCCCAAGCAGTTGAACTCAAAGCTCATAGAAAAATTACTTGGGAATCATGTAAACAGAAGGAGTAGAAGAAGAAAGGTAAGGGTGAAGAAAACTCCCTTGAAGTGTTGTGCCTCTTTTCCTTCTTATCCTTCAGCAAGTGCTCCTCTTTTTGCTTTCCTTCATAATAAACAAGGTTAGCAGCTTCAAATGAAGCAGTAAGAGCATTGCTTCCATTTTATTTTTTTTGTTTTTCTTTTATTTTCTTTTTCTCTATGTGTTTATTATTTGAAGTTTCTTCCTTCTTTTTCTTTTTCTCCAAATTTCCTATCTTTAACTTTTCAATTTTCTCAAGTTCAAACCCCTTTCTCATAAGAGCTTGTTCCTCACATATTTCTTGAGTTGACATTGACATTAAAATGATTGTCATTCCTCTATGTTTAAAAGAAAATTGGTTAGAGTAGCCATCATGGGTAGCTCTCTTATCAAATTGCCAAGGTCTACCCAATAAGATATGTGTAGCTTCCATAGGAACAACATCACAAAGAATCTCATCTTGATAAGTTCCTATTGAGAGAGCTACGAGGACTTGCTTGTTAAATTCCCTTTCCCCATCATCACTAATCCAAGAAAGCTTATAGGGTTTAGGGTGGGGGTGGTGTTCAATCCAAGTTTTTCAATCATTCTAACACTAGCTATGTTTGTGCAACTCCCACGATCAATGATAAAGAAGCAGAGTTGTCCTTCAATTTTACACCATTGGAAGATTGTTTCCCTTTAGTCATATTCTTTAATGGATTGACTACCTAAAGACCTCTTAACCATGAGAATGTTTCCTTCGGATCTATAGATTTCTTCTTTTTCCTCATCATTATTATTAGGTGTTGACTCTTGTGAGCTTGCACTAGTATACATCCCACTTTCTTCTAAAAGCATTGTTTTCTTTTTAGGGAATTGGGAAGCAATATGACCCTTACCAAAACACTTGAAACCTTTAATCTCTCACGAGCATGAGAAGAAGAAGCAACATTAGTATTCACATTTGTAGAGGAAGATGGGTTAGAGTTTACCTTTGGAGTTTTCACTACCTCTCTCTCTTGTGGTTTGCTTTCTTACTTTCCTACTACTTCTTTGTTGGGTTTGGTTTGGTAGCTCGAATTTAATCGCCTATAACTTCCCTTCCTCTTAAGTTGGGTTTCAACCTTTATGGCTTGGTGAACCAAGTCCTCCATTTCAACATAAGGATGCAACTCCACTATGTCCCTTATGTCAAAATTAAGGCCATTGATAAACCTTGTCATAGTGGCCTCACTTTCTTCAACTATGTTGGCCCTTATTAGTGCAAGTTCCATTTCTTTGTAATATTCATCAACACTTTTAGACCCTTGTTTAAGTGTTTGGAGTTTACTGTGCAACTCCCTTGTGTAATGTTGAGGTATGAACCTCTTACGCATTATGGACTTCATGTCCTCTCAAGAGAAAACCAAGGGTGCATTACATCTCCTCCTATCAGCTTGAAGCTGATGCCACCAAACTAAGGCATAATTTTTAAACTCAAAAGAAGCAATTTTCACCTTTTCTTCTTCCCTATACCCATGGCAACTAAAGATTTATTCAATTTTAAGTTCCCACTCAAGGTATTGTTCTACATAATTCCTTCTATTGAAAGTTGGGACTTCAATTTTTACTCCTCTCAAGCCTTGATCCCTACTAGACTATTCATTCCTCCGAGTTTCTCTCCTATATCTCCTTGGCCTATCTTCATAGTATTCATCCCTTTCTTCCCTAGGCTCTTCTCTCTTTTCATGTCTTCTATGTCTCTCATGCCTCATATCTCCCTCATCTTCCCATCTATAGGTATGACTAGAGTTCCTTTCTCCTTCACTACTCTCCATATGATAGCTATCTCCAAATCTAATTGAGTTTCTTCCATCACTTTCTTCAGCTCGAGAAGAGTGTCTTCTCTCGCCTTTCCTACTTCCACTTCACTCTTGCCTTAGATTATTTATTTCATTCCTCATCATCCTTGCTAAGTTTTGAGACACAGCCTCTAACTCAGCCCTATATTTTTGAGTTCTAAGTGATGGAGGTGGTGAATTTCTACCAGCCATTTTCTTTTAAAATTTTCTCTGGTTTTAAGTTTCAAAGAACCTCTCCACTCAACTAAGTGTTTACACTCAATGGAATGTATTCACTCGTGTATGTCACTCTTTTTGGCTTTTTCTATAATGAAGCACTCTTGCCTCTTCTACTCAGATAAGGTTTGGTTAGGCTTGCAAAAACCAAAGCGAGTCTTAGTTCAACTCTACCCAAACTAGAAAACGCACGAGCACCAAAATTATCTACAAAGAAGCTAGAAGTTGCCTATGACAAAACCAAGAGTTGAGATGACAAGCAAAAAAAGCTAGCTACAAATAACGCTTACGCACAAGAGTAGACAGCAAACAAGACAAAATATAGAAATCTCAAAGAGAATTATTTTGGTTTGTTTTTTATTCCAGAGGTAAGGTACCAAAAGTTGCCATGATTTTTAGAAAACTTGCAAATTACAACTCTAATGAAAAGAGATACAAGCAAATTGAAAATTACAATAGAAAAGGGAAACTGAATTGTTGGGATCTTTTTCTCTCTCTTTTTTTTTAATTTGGAGGATTCATCTTTTCCTCAAATATTTTTTTTTGACTTTATATTTCCTTATTTTCTTTTCTTTTGCACCTTTTTTTTGGTATTTTTGGCTAAAATATTTTTTGACTATTTTTCTTTCTTTTCTTTTCCTTTGTAAATTTTACTTTTGTCTTTTGCCCCAACAGAAAGAGTATAGAAAATGTAAAAATTACAAGAAATTAATCCCTATTCTAAAATAAAAATTGCATGTATCTGGCCTAAAAATAGGACTAAAAACGGTTCCAAAAATTGTTTGTTTTCTAAAACTTGTTTTGAAAAACGGAATGGCAACTTGAATAAAAAAATTCAACAATGAAATTGGTGAATTTTTGTATCTTTTTGGAGCTATAACCCAGCCTAAACTTAAGTGTTTTGCATAATCAAACAAGAGTTTCCTAAGGATGTGCTAGCGATCAATTCAAATTTTCAATCAGAATAGAAGAAAAACAAATAGAATAGAAGCAGAATATGGACAAAACATAAGAAAAAAATAGCGCATAAATGCTAAAATTAAGAGGGAAATTGCGCAAAATTAAATGACTGAAATGTAAAGGGGATGAATTGAAATTACAAGGATGAGGAGGACAAAAATTAAATTCTAGAAATGTAGAGGGGATGAGCAGAAATTGAAAGGATGAGGAAGAATAGAAATTAAATGGCAGAAAATAAACAGAAGGAGCAGAAAATAAAAAGGATTAGGATGAACTGAATGTAAAGTAATTGAGTATTGGAACGGGGATGGAATGTGGATTGAATTAATGTAGGTGAGCGATATTTGGAAAATGAAGACAACAATGCCTCCACTTACCACACTCCACTGGAATCAAACAAGCAGTTATAGTAAGAATGACTCAAGAACAATCAGAACAATTATGAACACTTGAATAAGCATTAAAACAAACACCTAGAGGGGTGGGATTAGAGGCCCAAAACAACCCCCAAAACTACTCATAATCAAGCAATCAAGCAGGCAAACAAGAGTTGAAGATCAGTAGAAGAGCACCTCGGGCTCAGAACAGTCCAATAGTCCAACAATTACAGGGAAATTGAGCTTGAATACATGAAAATAATAAGGAAAATGAAGAAAATTTTGCACCTATAATGTGCAATAGGCTGTGGGTTTTTCGATGGAAATGGACCCCCAAACAGCTCCAAAATCATAGAGCTCTGATTACCATTTGATAGCAACTGAATTCCCAGATCTAGAAATTGAAGCAAGGAGCCAAAATAGAGTTAGAATTCGACCAAAATGGGTAAAAATATGCAACAAGTCAGCGCATGAAATTGAAAGGAAAATGAAGAAGAAAAGATAAAAAAAGATGGAAGAAGATTGAGAAGTGGATGATCGCCACTGCAGTAGGAAACTCCTACGACAGATAAGATCGGTGCAAGACGCCACCAATTCAGTGGAATCAGATAAGTCTCAGATGGTTTGAGCAAGAACCACCACACCTTCTCTACTCACACAAGTTGAGGAGGAAATTTGACATGATGTCATTACTCTCAAAATCAAGGTGAATTACATGAAGAGAATCCCCCTATTTATAGCTAAAGTGGGCGGCCAAATGGAAGGAAAAGGGAGAGAGTGTGACGAAAAATAAAAGATGACTAAAACTATTCCTACTTGGGTGTTGAACCCATGTTCTAAGGCTAATGTAGCTCAAGTAGCTACTAGCCACTAAAACTACTCAATATTAGCGCCTATGTCATGAGAAGAGTTTAGGAAAATTACAAATAAGTCCTAATACAAGTAAATCCTATTTAATTCCTAATTATTATGATGGGTCTCTTGTTGACTTGATCAATGGTTGACCATGGGTTGACTTAGAGGACAGTTGACCAAAAGCTTGTATGGTGCACCCAAGCTGGCCCAAGTTCTCCTGCAGCTCCTAGTCTCTGCTGACAGCTCAGAGTTTCACGGGTAGATGTCATCATATACATACATACATACATACATACATACATACATACATACATACATACATACATATTAATATCAAGTGAGAACACTTTATTATTGTGAGAAATAAGAACAATTAATTAGTCTTTAGATAAAAACTAAAGGTCCAGATTATTTTTTTCATTAATTTGTCACATTATCCATATTTTCCCTCCATCTTCCTCCTTTTCCCCATAACAACTTTTCTCCCATTCGCCTCCCAACGATGACCGGAAGCCTTCACCCGTGCAACCTAGCAATAGTATTATAAAAATCTAACAAAGTAAAGCTACCATAGACGTTGAATCAATTTCATGTATTGACATTGAGATCGTGAAATATTGAAAACATTAGATCTAATTAAGATGGAAAATAAAAGGGGCACAATGTTTTTAGAACTTGGAATTGGTCATTTGGTATGCTCTGCACCAACGACAAAGGAGATAATTTATTTAAATAATCTGACCCCTTTTTTTGGTTTAATTTTTATCTAAAGGCTCAAATTAATTATTCTCATTTATGGAAAATTGGATGCAAGGATTACTAAGGCTAGAAAGCAGGTGAATTTGCTGGACCTAAAGAGTGAAGAACTCATTCTAGAGGATGAGGAAATTCAACAAAGGAAGGTGTGGAAGGTAGAATCGTGTGCTGCTATGTCATTGAAGGATAAGTTATTATTTCAGAAATCCCGGCAGAGTTGGCTACAAGCAGGGGACGCTAATACAAAGTTCTTTCATGCTTGTATTAATCAGAGAAGAATCAGAAATGAAATTAGGAGCATGAAGGTGTCAAATGGGTCGTTTTCTGAACCAATGGGTCTTAAAGATGCAATTAGGGGGTTTTTTAAGAGTCACTTTGCTGGAAAGATATGTGATAGACTTTACCTTTGTGACTCGGAGTTTAAATCTTTGTCAGGTGATGATGTTATTGCCCTAACCAAACCATTTGCTGAGGAGGAAGTGAAGTGTGCAGTTTGGGATTGTGAAGGTTCCAAAAATCCAGGACCAGATGGATTCAACTTCAACTTTATCAAACAGTTCTGGGGTATTTTAAAAGATGATTTTATGGCTTTTATTCAGGAATTTCATGCTCATGGAAAGTTGGTTAAAAGCTCAAATAGTTCTTTTGTTGTATTATTGCCTAAGGTAGATAATCCTCAAAAAGTGGAGGAGTACCGTCCTATCTCCCTTATTGGTTGTATGTATAAGGTGCTAGCAAAATTACTGGCAAACAGATTAAGAATGGTTATTGGAAAGGTAATTTCTGAGTCCCAATCAGCCTTTTTGAAAGGTAGACTGATTTTTTATAGTGTTGTGGTGGTAAATGAAGTTTTAGAGGAGGCTAAAAGGAGGAAAAGGTCCTGTTTATTCTTCAAGGTTGATTTTGAAAAAGCTTATGACTCTGTCAATTGGGATTTCTTACAGTTTGTGATGGAGAGAATGGGATTTCTGCTGGTTTGGCGAAGGTGGATATCAGAGTGTTTGTCTACAGCTAGAGTACCAGTTCTTGTTAACAGTAGCCCTTCAAGTGAGTTTGGGGTAGGTAGAGGATTGAGGCAAGGAGACCCTCTGGCACCTTTTTATTTTTTTAATATAGCTGCAGAAGGGCTGAATTCCTTGATGTCTAAAGCAGTGCAAGAGCATGTCTACACGGGTTACTCTGCTGGCAACGATAATGTTATGGTGTCTCATCTTCAATATGCTGATGACACTATTTTTGTGGGAGAATCCTCTATAAGTAATGTTTGGGCCATTAAATATGTTTTACAGTTATTTGAATTGGTGGCTGGTTTAAAAGTAAATTTTCATAAGAGTAAACTTCTGGGGATTAATGTTCATTTGGAGTGGTTAGAGTTGATGGCTCAGTTTCTTAACTGTAAAGTTGGGTCTTTTCCGTGCTCATATTTGGGGATACCTCTTGGTACAAATCCCACTCAGTTATCAACATGGCAGCCTGTCATTCAAAAGGTGGAAAAGAGATTGTCCAAATGGAAGTGTAAATCCTTGTCCTTCGGCGGTAGACTTGTCCTCTTGAAATCCGTGTTAAATTCAATCCCGATCTACTTCCTTTCCTTTTTCAAGGCTCCCAAAGGTATCATTTCTAACCTTCACTCTATATATTTAAAAATTTTCTTTGGGGTGGGGATGATGAGAATGGGAAAATAGCATGGGTTGCTTGGGATGATGTTTGTAAAGAAAAACAACATGGTGGTTTATGTCTAAGGGATTTGGGAGCTTTTAATTTAGCTTTGTTAGGAAAGTGGAGGTGGCGGCTTGTAGTTGAGAGAGGTAGTTTTTGGAATAAAGTATTAACTTCCATATATGGGGGGTCCCATGAAAGACGTTTGGGGGCGAGGGGAGTTAGGTCTAGGTGGTGGTATGATTTATGGAGTATAGATGAGCGAGAGCACATATCTTGTGACTGGTTCTATAATTCGCGTGTTAGACTGGTAGGAAATGGAAGATATACGTCTTTTTGGAGGGATCCTTGGTGTAGCTCTATTCCTTTTTGTGAGCGTTATAGCAGACGTTTTTCCATTGCTACCAATAAAGAGGTGTCTGTTGAGGAGATGATTGTTAGGGCTGGGGAAGAAATTAGGTGGAATTGGTGTTGTAGAAGGCTTTTATTTGATTGGGAATCATCCCAATTGTTATTATTACTTCGGGATTTAAGCTTGATACAGGTTCGGGAGAGTGATGATGATTCTTGGCGGTGGTCGGCTGATCCAAGCGGTTGTTATTCCGTAAAATCAGCTTACAAAGCAATTACTAATTACATCATTTATGCCAAATTACCTCTTCGTGAGTTCGTATGGTGTCCGTTGGCTCCATCCAAGGTGTCTTGTTTTGCATGGCGGGTGTTGCTAGATAGAATTCCATCAAAATCTAATCTTGTTAAGAGAAGAATTCTTCAATTTGATGAGGCGACTTGTGCGTGGTGTCGACAAGGCTTGGAGTCTACATCCCATATTTTTTTAGAATGCCCTTTTGCCTATCAGATTTGGATGCTTTGCTTGCAATTGTGTGGTTTGCATTCTGTACTTTATCACTCTTTTTCTGCTCATTTTGAACAGTTCTTGAGCCTTCCCATTTGTAATACAAAGATGAAACATAGGTGGGCCTTAGTCTGGTTGTCTATTTTATGGAGTCTTTGGTTAGCAAGGAATGAAGTCGTCTTTTCACATAATTTGTTAGCTCCATCTGATTTGGTTGAGTTGATAAAATTGAGGTCTTGGAAGTGGCTTAAAGCTAAAGATCATTCTTTCTCCTATCCATTTTCATGTTGGTCAGAGCAACCTTTCACATGTATGGAATTCAGATCTTGATATGTTTTGGAGTCTTTCTTGGTTAGGTGACTCGACAGGTCATTTCAATTGTTTGTCAATTGGGTTTTGGTTGTTTTGGTTTGTGGCAGGTTGTTTTGCCAATTTATTTTTCCTTTTTTCTTTTACGCGGTTTTGTAATTTATATGGGTTGGAGTACCCCTTGTACTCCTTTTTAATTTATTTAACTTTACTTAGCAAAAAAAAAATTATTCTCATTTATCACAATAATAAAATGTTTTCACTTGATATGCTCCTCACACACATATATCTAAAGGCTCAAATTAATTGTTGTTGTTTTTTAAGTATAATTTCATGGTAAAATAAAATAGAATAATACTTTTTAGTCTCCAAATTTCCCATCCAACATAATAATAAAAATTTTCATCCCTTATGATAAGAATACAATGTGTTATTGTCTATAATAAAACACATGTATAAATAAATCTATTCCACATAATTTTACTATTGCTCTTACTCTTTTTACTATAGTATAGCTTTATTTATTACTAATACTTTTGTGGGAGAAATAATTTTACTCTAATGTTTGCTTTTTTGTATCTATTTTTATTTCTGTTATCAATTCATAGATACATAATTTAGAGTTTAATTGCATTATATATTCCTTCTTTAAGATTAATATTTCTGAGTAACATAAGTTTTTAATCGTGTAAATATTGTAATTATTTTTCAACAATCATTCGAATGAAATAGAGAGGTTTATAGAAAGATATATTTCATTTATTCAAAATGAGTATGAGTATATTTATACAACATTTGGATAACGAATAAATTTGAATTTAAAAATTAAATTCAATTTGAAATAATCCTAACCATGAGGAGATAAGATAATACAACAAATAAATTTGAATTTAAAATTAAATTCAAATTAAAAGAATCTTAACTATGAGGAGATAAGATATTAATTTGAAATTTAAAAATTAAATTCAAATTGAAAGAATCCTAACCATGAGGAGATGAGATAATAACAATTATGTGAGTACTCCAACATGAAAGAGATAAAAACTAATAAATAAACATAAAGGAGAGACATTTACAAATTAAAAGATTAAATTATTTATTTTGTACATGAAGCATGTATATGTTTAAAGGGTAGTGAATGTTGTTTTTCAACATATCACACATTGAAACATATTACTTATTTTCGTAAGAGTTTATATAAAATTTGGGATATGACTCCTCTAAAGTGCAGGTTGCACTTGAGTAAAGTGTATTAATCTTGGCCATTTAAAATAATTAATGGTGGAGATGGTTATAATTCATTTAAAATATTCCATGTCAGATTCTTTTAAAAATAAATATATAATTAATAAAAAATTATTATATAATATTCCACGTCATATCCTTTTTTTATTAGATATATTAATTTATTAGAAATTTTTATTATTTTATGATGAGATAAAAGTTATTTTATATGATTTTATAATGAAAATTCATATCATATAATATTAATATAATAGCCTTAATTGCATTTTTGGTCTCCCTATTATCATCAATCCGCGATTTTGGTCCCTTACTTTTTTTTCGTGATTTTGGTCCCCTATTATTCCAAATTCGCGATTTTGGTCTCTCTAACACATAGATTTTGAAAATAGGGGGACCAAGATTTTGAACTAAATCGCGAATTTGGAATAATAGGGGGACCAAAATCGCAGATTGATGATAATAGGGGAACCAAAAAGTGCAATTAAGCCAATATAATATGATATTACATTAAATTACATGACATTTTCTTCTTTTATTTTAATAAATTTTAAATTTTTAAATATTAATAGATATTTGTGGATACTCGCTATCCGTATATAGGTACGTGTTAATTTAGTGAGTATAGATATGATTAGTGTACTATATGCTCCTGCACCATTGATATCCCTAGATAAATAGATAGATAAATATAGACAAATAGATATAGATTGCAAAACACTACTAATTTTTTTGTAATTATTTTTCCTTTCGGTCTCTTTTTTAGGATAATTGCTAGTATATTATGTGTAAAGAGTGTTTATAAAATATCCAATTCAATAAAAACTTAAAAA
Source organism: Sesbania bispinosa (assembly GCA_026901365.1). Lineage (NCBI taxonomy): Eukaryota > Viridiplantae > Streptophyta > Magnoliopsida > Fabales > Fabaceae > Sesbania > Sesbania bispinosa. The sequence continues at coordinate 86,717 of QLOH01001028.1, forward strand.
ACCAATCCAAAACTATGAAGTAAAAAAATCAAAAATTGAAAAAATGAATCTTTTTTATTGGATTAGATATACTCACCCCATATATACCGCAATGGATACCAACATATTTACAAAATGTGTGGAGACCATTATCACTACATGCATTGTGGGTACTCTCAAACTCATTAAAATATATTTTTTATTAAATATATTAATATAATAGAATTTTATATTATTTTATGATGAGATAAAAATTATTTTATTATGAAAATTTATATAATATAATATGATATTACAATGTATTATATGATATTTTCTTGTTTTCTTTTAATTTGTGGATGCCCGCTATCCATATATAGGTATCCGTTAATTTTATTGAGTATAGATATGATTAGTATATTACCTGATCCCGCCCCGTTAACATCCCTAGATAAATAGATAGATATATATAGACATATGGATATAGATGTGCAAACCACTACTAAATTTTTTTGTAATTATTTTTTCCTTTAGACTTTTTTTTAAGGATAATTGCTAGTATATTATGTGTAAAGAGTGTTTATAAAATATCCAATTCAATAAAAACTTAAAAAACCGATCCAAAACTATGAAGTAAAAAAATCAAAAATTGAAAAAATCAATGCTTTTTATTGGATTGGATCGTGTTTTGAATTTGATTTTTGAAACTGGTTGAATTTAACCTAAATCGAACTTAATTTATTTCCCTATATGTATAAAATTATCATGTAATTTGTACTTCTTAATAAAAAGATATATTTAAATAAAGATATATAGAAATCTTAGTAAAAATTTGAATAAAATTATATTTAAATGAACAAATAAATTATATAATTTGTTGAATTATAAATTTTTATTAGTTTTGGTTGAAACATAATGAAATTATGGAATTACATGAATTACTTCTTAATATTATATATTCGAAAAATTGTTTTAGTATTATCTGTTATTACTTATGAATGAGATATTTGATAGTTAGAATTATATTTTGTGATTTATTTCTGCTTCTTAAGAAAAGGCTAAATGCTTGTTTGGGGTGGCTTTTTTTCTGGCTTATAATCCACTTAACAGTAAAAGTTGGGCCAATCAATTTTTTTTCAAAAATTCTAAAAAGAAATAAGTGGCTTATTTGCTTAGCATCTATAATTGTGTTTGTGCAGTTTAGCCCGACTGCCTTTTTAAACATTATTCGTTCTAAAATTAGGAAACAAGGTTCAAAAATGATTTCTTTGCTCTGCTGCTGATCCCAAAAATTTCTTCAAGATCCTGAACGTGTATGTGTTTTGATCAATTCATAATTCTAATTAATAAGTTTTTTTTTTCTGTTCAATATTCAATCATTTAGTTACTGAAATTGTATGTGATTTTTACATTATACCAGTGCTCTATCTAATATTTTTTATAAGGCGCTACTTACAAGTTTTAGTGCTACTTTTTTATAACACATTTAATAATTTCAATGAAGTATTTATTACAATTTTCCTTATGTACCCTTATTAACTTTAATGTCTTCTTAATTATGAAATGGTAGTGGAGTTAGTTAATGATATTAAATAAGGGTAAAATTAAAAGTTAACCTATTTTTTAAAACTCCAATAAAGTTAACCAACTTTAACCACTTTTATTGATATATATGACTCGATTAGGTGTGTCTTATAAAAAGTATCACAAAGAGATTTAATTTAGAGACTTTATTAATTGAAAACTACTTTGAGTTCGGTTACCTCTGTCCAACATCCCACAATATATAATAACACTGACGTTTATAACTTTTCTAAAACCTCTCCTCTGTACAACAATACTGAGAGAGGTGGTGGGAAATTAGTTTATTAATGGAGCCAAAAAATGTGTTTCTTGTCATTATACTTTCGGTCAACTTTGGTCTTCGTCTTTATATTTTAAATTTTTTATTTTTTTGTTCATAAACTTTCTAAATTCTCAAACCATGGTCCTGGACCGTTAGTGAGATCCGTTAACCTGATCAGCTAGGTAACAAAAAATATATGTTAGCCTCAATAGTGAGCCTCAAACATCTGACTCATCATCTAATTAATTTTTTTTTTATTTTTTTAATTATTAAAATAACTATAATTATGAAATTATGTTTTTTATCAGATAAATTCTTCTTTTATTCTTGTTTTGTGCACACAAGGGCAGTAATAGCGTGAATCCAAATTGGTACCAAGGTGGTCCGGAGTTGATTCATATTCTTTATGATTGAAAGCTGACTATAAACCTTTGTGATTTCAAATCTTATAACTTGCAAGTATTAGCCATCGAGACCAACCCAAGCTGAATATTATGTTATCAATTAATAAAGAGAAAAATATGTTTTTGGTCGCTACAGTTTCGATCGATTTTAGTTTTCGTTCCTGTACTTTAAATCTTGTGTTTTTTGTCCCTAGACATTTTAAACCCCAAACTATGATCCCTACCTGTTAGTGAGATCTGTTAACGCGATGACCTGGCTAACAAAAGTTACATGTTAGCCTCAATAGTAAGTATCAAATAATTGACTGATCGTCTAATTAACTTTTAATTATTAAAATAATCCTAATTGCTAAATTAGGGTTTTCACCTCAACAATTTTACTTGATATAAAACATAATTTCATAATTATGGTTATTTTAATAATTAAAAAATAAAAAAAAAGATTAATTAGATGAGTCAACCATTTGGGGCTCACTATTGAGGCTAACATTTAACTTTTATTACCTAACTCAACAGGTTAACAGATCTCACTAACGGTAAGGACCATGGTTTGGGAGTTTAGAAAGTTTAGATACAAAAAACAAAGAATTTAAAATATAGGGGCGAAGACCAAAGTTGACCGAAACTATAGGGATGAACAACATATGTTTCCCTAAAATAAAATATATCTAGTAAAATATTATCAAACAACTTTTAACTTTAAAGTAGATTTCAAGTGAAAAAAAATTAAAACTGTCAAATGACTTTTACTTTATTTTTAAAAGCTCTTATTTATAACTTTAATTTTAAAGTAACTTATAAACCAAAAAAAAAGTTGCGTCAAGCGAACCCTAAGAGTGAAACTGAAAATTGATCTAATCTAAATTATTTTAGATTGCTTTGAATTATATCATATTCAAATTTAGAATTTAATATATTGGATGATATAAAATAAGGAAATCAAAAGGATTGAATTTGATGATTTTTCTCCTTAAAACCAATTCAATTAGTGAATATTCCTTGCAGCTGTGTTAAATACTCGGAGGGAGAGCTTTGCCACCCATAGAGGTCCTACCCGGCTCGACAGGTTACCTCCTGTGGAGGATACCTGTGGTCTTGCACCAAAAAATTAGTGAACATTCCTAATTACCTGATTTATTAAAACAAGAGGGTTTTTATCACTCTAATTTCAGATATTCTTTGAGGGGTCACAATTTGGTACCCTCCAACAGAGAGGGTTTTGGTACCTTTTTGTTAATTTTTTTTATTAAATGGAGGGCATAAAGACCAAAACTACATAGGAATAAGTCGTGTACTCCATCCTAAATTATTTCGAAGACATAAAGTAGATTTTAAATGAAACACATGTATATTGTAAATAAGAATGTGAAAAAATGGGGGAATACAATAAAAAATACAGGATAATGGTTATAAAGGGTCAAAAAGTCTTTTCAAAAATTAAAAATACAAATTCGAATAGTTAAATATTATCCCGTAACTATAAAAATACTAAGACTATTTAAAAAAGTTAAGAAAAATTGATTAAATAATAAAAAAAGATACCAAAACCCTCTCTCACTGGAGGGTAACATAGAATTTCCCTTCTTTGATATGCATTTTCTCAAACATAAGCATACACGAATCACTATTGTAAGGCATTATGTGCTCCACCCTGATCTTGTATAACTCATCCTTAAACCAGAGTACCAAACTTACCCTTTGTGCATAAGAAGGAGGTATCAAAGATTCGAGTACAACCAAGTACATAAACAAGAGATGCAAGTAATAGCACTGGATTCACCAAATATCTTAGCACAACGAAGCATAAAAAAGAGGCCAAAATTCCTTCGCATGCTTTTCGCTAAATCTCTCACATAAAAAACTCCAGTGAAAAATTAAAGAAAAAAGAGAAAAAAAATGATTACCATATCACAAATGTCAAATCAACAAGATTTTAACCGAATGTTGTTAATTTTTAGGGACTAAATTAAAATATTTTAAAATATTCAGATTTTTCTAAAAGATTGGTTAAAATTTTGATAAAATTTACATATACACACATCAAACACTTCCAATTTAAATGATTTGGAATTTCAATTTCTTAAATAAGGTCTTCAATTCAAGTTTTGTAAGTGAAAAATTGGTCTCTAAAGATATTTTCTCCCTTAAATAAATCCAAACGACTCAAAGTAATTGAGTGTGTGTCCGGATAATGTAGGTCTCAGACACAAAAATAATTTATTTTAAGAAAAATAAATCAAATGACTCATTCTCAAATACAACTACGACTTTTGTTATTTCTAAGCATAACTCTAAATATACACAAATCTTAATCTTTTTAGGAATTTAATTAAAATATTTTAGAATATACGCATTTTTCTAAAATAGTGGCTAGTTAAAATTTTGAAAACTTTTCATATACACACATCAAACACTTCTTATCTAAATGATATGGAATCTCAATTTCTTAAATAAGATCTTTAATTTAAGTTTTGTAAATGAAATGGTCTCTAAAGAAATTTTCCCCCTTAAATGATTCCGATCAACTCCGAGTAATTGAGTGTGAGTCTGGATAATGAGGGTCTCAGACACATAAATAACTTATTTAAAAAAATAAATCATTCTCAAACGCAATTAACTACGACTTTTGTTTTCTCTGAGCATAATTCTAACTATACTCACATCACAAATGTCAAATCAACAAGATTTTAATGGAATGGTGTTAATTTTTAGGGATTTAATTAAAATATTTTAGAATATACGGATTTTTCTAAAATATAGAGACGAGTTAAAATTTTGATAAAATTTACATATACACACACACCAAACACTTCTTATCTACCCACTAGGGTTGGCTTAGTGGTTGGGGGTTTGGGTAGTTTAACATGAGGTTTTAGGTTCAAACCTCATTGTTTTCCTTTGTACAAAAAAAACATTTCTTATCTAAATGATATGGAATTTCAATTTCTTAAATAAGGTCTTAAATTTAAGTTTTGTAAATGAAAATGGTCTTTAAAGAGATTTTCCCCCTTAAATAAATCCGATCAACTCCGAGTAATTAATGTGAATCTAGATAATGAGAGTCACGTACACATAAATAAATTATTTTAAAAAAATAAATAAATCAAATGACTCATTCTCAAACGCAGCTACAACTTTGTTTTTTAGCATAACCTAACTATATACACATCACAAATGTCAAATCAACAAGATTTTAATGGAATGGTGTTAATTTTTAGGGATTTAGTTAAAATATTTTAGAATATACGGATTTTTCTAACATATAAAGACTAGTTAAAATTTTGATAAATTTTACGTATACACACACCAAACACTTCTTATAAATGGTCTGGAATTTCAATTTCTTAAAAAAGTCTTCAATTTAAGTTTTATAAATGAAAAAATGGTCTCTAAAGAGATTTTTCCCCTTAAATGAATCCGATCAACTCCGAGTAATTGAGTGTGAGTCTGGATAATGAGGGTCTCAGACTCATAAATAACTTATTTTAAAATAAATAAATTTAATGATTCATTCTCAAACGCAGCTACGAATTTTGTTTTTTTAGCATAACTTTAGCTATACACACATCACAAATGTCAAATCAACAAGATTTTCATGGAATGGTGTTGACTTTTAGCGATTTAATTAAAATATTTTAGAATATAAGATTTTCTAAAATATAGAGACTAGTTAAAATTTTGATAAAATTTACATATACACACACCAAACACTTCTTGACTAAATGATCTGGAATTTCAATTTCTTAAATAAGGTCTTCAATTAAAGTTTTGTAAATGAAAAAATGGTCTCTAAAGAGATTTTCCCCCTTAAATGAATCTGATCAACTCCGAGTAATTGGGTGAGTCCGGATAATGAGGTTCTCGGACACAAAAATAACTTATTTAAAAAAATAAATCAAATGACTCATTCTAAAATGCAGCTACGACTTTTGTTATTTCTGAGCATAACTCTAACTATACACACATCCCAAATGTCAAATCAATAAGATTTTAATGGAATAATGTCAATTTTTAGGGATTTAATTAATATATTTTAGAATATAAGGATTTTTCTAAAATATATGGACTAGTTAAAATTTTGATAAAATTTACATATACACACGCCAAATACTTTTTATTTAAATGATCTCGAATTTCAATTTCTTAAATAATGTCTTCAATTTTAATTTTGTAAATGAAAAAAAAATATCTCTAAAGAGATTTTTCCCCTTAAATGAATCCGATGGACTCCGAGTAATTGAGTGTGAGTCCAAATAATGAGGATCTTAGACACAAAATAACTTATTTAAAAAAAAATCAAATGACATATTCTCAAACACAACTATGACTTTTGTTATTTCAAAACATAACTCTAATTATACACACGTCACATATCTCTAATTATACACACGTCACAGATGTAAAATCAACAAGATTTTAATGGAATGATGTTAATTTTTAGTGATTTAATTAATATATTTTAGAATTATACGGATTTTTCTAAAATAGAGACTATTTAAAATGTTGACAAAATTTACATAATCACACACCAAACACTTCTTATCTAAATGATTTGGATTTTGGAATTTCAATTCTTAAATAAAGTCTTGGATTTAAGTTTTGTAAATGAAAAAATTGGTCTCCAAAGAGATTTTCCACCTTAAATGAATCCGAACAACTCTGAATAATTGAGTGTAAATATGGATAATAAGGGTCTCATACACAAAATAATTTATTTTAAAAAAATAAATAAATCAATTGACTCATTATCAAATGTAGCTACTGCTTTTGTTATTTCTGAGCATAACTCTAACTATACACTCTGCACTCACTGTGCCCCTTTTGTAAAGAGAACGGCTGTGTGTGTTAGGCCATTTTTCTGCGTAGAATTCCATTTTCAATCATAATTCTTCGTTGGAGCAACCAACATAATCATAAGGTCCACCTTCTCTTAAATCCTCAATATTGACATCACCACTTGTTGTTATGCCTTTTCTTTTTCAAATTTAGTTCTTTTTCTGCTTAGGCCATGCTTCAATTCAATTCAATTTCTTGATGCACTGTTCTTTGTTGTCGCACATTTTCCTTTTAATCAATTTTTTGTGAGGAAAAAAAAAAACTAATTCAGTGATCTCAGTGTTGTACGTGTTGTTATCTATATAGAGCGATCTATCTTGAATCTGTGGGGAGGAATGAAATTACTTAATTGTTCTCTGAAATTGACTTCTCAGTGGTGGGTCTGTTAGTGTTACTGATGAAGATATACATATATAATAGATTGATCCTTTTTTTGTTTCTTTTCTTTTCTTTCAGAGGCTGAGTTTAAGGAATGAAAAATGGAATAAAAGGGAGCATCATGGCTAGTGTCTTATATTATATTTCAAACAGGTTGCACATGCAAGCTGGAAGGGAATGAAAAGGTAAAACCCAAGAATAATATTAATAATTATAACAGTACAATACAAATGCAAAAGATGAGCATCTCCCTGTTTTGGTGGTTTTGAAAGCAAAGGTTTTTAGATTCATATGCTCCTCTGCAGAAGCCAGGATAACAGCATCACAAACACCAAAATGTCCCGTTTTGATTCTCCTCAGACAACTGAGACAAGTCACAGTCCCAGCATCAGCATCAGCACAAGCAATAGCACAAGTCCAAGTGGTGGTGGTAATGGTAATGGTAATGGTGATGTGTTGTTGAAATGGGGACACAGAAAGAGATCAAGGGTCTCCAGGTCTGCCATTGAAGATTCATCATCTTCTGTTCAAACCAAGCACAGGAGAGTGACTCACACTGTTCCTCCTCCTCAAGCTGCCAAGTTTTCCTCTGCATCCATGCCGCCGCCACCCCCTCTTGTTTCTTCTGCTGCCTCCAATGGCAGAGGTAGAAAGAATAGCCCTAGGTATCAACATTTTCATTTTAATTGTACCTTTAAAATTGGTTCATATATAATATGTAAATGAAATTTTGTGTGATTTTGTTTTGCTTAAACATACTTTGGCTTGTGCTTATCTTAGTTTCACTATCTTTTGAGGTTTGTCTAGGAAAACATTTTGATTCTATTCTATCAAATTTGAATCTGCATCGAGCTTGTCAAACCTCAACCTAATTGAAAGTGCCAAAATGGACTATTTTCCCATTGTCATTCATTCCAAAAATAACCAAAGCTCTTTCCAACTTTCTCTGGATCTCCTTGCTGTCCTTTAGGTTCTACTGTATTTCACCTTTATCTTGGCCTGGAATTGAACTTAAAACTTAAGAATGGGTTTGATTAGATATACCATTCTTACTTATGGCAAATTCCTTCTATTCTTTATGCCTCTCCTTTTCTTATTTTTTCCCCCAAAGCACCTTGCTATACTCCTGTTGTCCCAACCCTTTAAAGGTACTATTTCTTAAAACATTGTTCCACCAATTTGTTTTTGTTATAGAATCTGTAATATGTTGGACTTTAACTTTTTGATGAATTAAATTTCTTCTTTCTCTTCTTCAAATTTAAACTAGATAATGAAGTTTCTCTGTCCTTCAAATTTTAATAATAGTCATTATGTATATCGCTAGTTATGCTAAAAGTAGTTATGGGATTTAAAGTTGTGTCCTTTAATTTATCTAACCTAGGATCTTTTCTCTGGTCTTGTAAATGTTCACTAGAACTTGATCTGCTCAAAAGATTTGTTCTGTTATAAATCACAGAGTAGAAGCATTCTTTACTTTGCATTATTATCATCTTTTCAAACATCATTAGTTGGTCATGACCAGGAATTTGGAAGATCCCTCTGCAGCTGGAAGTGAATCACCTTCAAGAAATAGTCAGGGCAGCAACCCAGTTGGTTCTAGATCTGCAGCACAAAAGCTGTCTCCTTCTGGTGTGGAAAGAAGTAGTAGAAGGATGCCTTCTTCTGGATCAGCTAAGTGTCAGAAACCAAGTGGATCTTCAACAACACAAGCCTCAGAGAGACTGAATGGTCATGGAGATTCTGCCTCAATGCAATCTGAACAGGAAGGTGGGGTTACCACTGCTCCTGCTACCTCACTCACTGCTAATGGAGATAAGGTCACTGTTGAGGTAATACAGTGGCCAAGGATATACATTGCTCTTTCTAGGAAAGAGAAAGAGGATGACTTTCTTGCCATGAAAGGGACAAAAATCCCTCAAAGACCAAAGAAGAGAGCAAAGAACATTGACAGAACTCTACAGGTATTACTAGAGACACTCCCAATTTACCTAAAAAGAACAAAAATAAAAAAATATACATTTCCCCCCCTCAAACTTACTATTCTATGCTTATCTTTTAATTTATAAACCACAACAAGTGACAAGTTGGTTTCTTATGATAATATTATTTATTATTATTGGTTTGCAGTACTGTTTTCCTGGGATGTGGCTATCAGATCTGACAAAAAGCAGATATGAAGTTAGGGAGAAGAAGTCTGTGAAGAAGGTAACCCTGCCTTTCCCTTTATTGGCTGCTTCCCTCTCTATAGGCCTTGCTACTTGAAATTGGGATGATGGGGCAGCAGGGATGGATAAAATTTGGTCCCTCCTATTCTCTCTCTCTCTCTCTCTCATAATTATATCTTGTTGTTTTATTAAAAAACATACAACATTGGATAAATTACTTTTTCTACATAGTGAAACCATGGATGATGTTTTCAAGTTGTTTATTATGGAAGACTGAAATGTTGTTGTGGTTTGTCTTGGATATGCAGCAAAAGCGCAGAGGCTTGAAAGGAATGGAAAGCTTGGAAAGTGATTCCGAGTAGCACATAACGTAGTTTTCAAATTCCATTCAAAGCTAGGTGGGTGAGAAGTGAAAATTCACAAGGAAGAGCCTTTCTTTTGAAAAAGTCTTGAGAGGTGTTGGTATGGCATTGCTTAAAAGTAGGTTATAATGGGTCCCCTCCCTTCATTACCTTGGTATTGTAGTTGGGCTCACTTTATCAATGGTATTGTATAGGGATTATCTTTTGGATTTGTTATCTGAGAAACTGTAGCCCATCCTTATTGGCATGGAAGGCTTAATACCTGGCAGCTCTGAAGACCATTCATTCATATTTGTCAATATCTGGGACCCATCAGTTTGAGAATGTCTAAAAGAAACACATGAAGGGAATCTGACTTCTAGGATTTTAAAATTGAGATGCTACACCATTAATTCCTTTTATTTAAATTAGCATATTATCACGGGTCGCTTGTTGTTTCAGTTATTGTATTGCAACTGCTCTCACTTGCACTTAGAAAAAAAGATGACATTGTTTGTTGCTTCATTCGTTATTTTCTTGCTCTGAATCAATGATCCTGTACTTAAATATCTGCTAGTTTGTTAAATTGAAAGATACCAGATAGGACAAAAACTTGTGCTAAATATTATTATTGATTTTAGAAGAGATAAAACTAAAATAATTATCTATTTGACGCTGAGTACATTTAAATTCCAGTATGATGTCTTTTAGCGAGTAAGGTGGTGATCCATCATTTAGGAGATCTCGCGGCGCCTAGAAAATATGAACTAGTAGCCATTAAGTGACTCTTTTATTTACAGTTAAATAAAATAATTTTAAAATTAATGACCGAAAATGAATTATGTAGAATTTCTCATTTAATCAAAGTGATCATTTCAACTTTTAAAACCACGTTATGCACTTTATTGACATTTAACCAAACGGATTGTAAATAGTGTGTGTATGGTTATTGGTTAAGTTAGTTCAAGTCCCCCCTCTCCCCACTACTATGTGCCAAGGGAGCGGCGTTCAAGTTAAGGGGAATTTTAGGATAGATTTAATATTAAAATAAGGGTAAAATATGTTTTTGGTCCCCATAAAATTAATGAGTTTTGCTTTTAATCCATATAATTCTTTATTTGTTAAATAGTCTTCTAAAAAAATTTACAATTTGTCCCTCCTCTCAAATGGCGTGTGTCACATGCTAATGTGACACTTTTTCTCTCTCCTAGGTGTCAACTCTTGCATTTCTACCGGTCTTAAACCGCCAGAAATTATGCTAGACTGCCACAAACTCCCCCCCACCATTTTCCCTCCCTCTTATCCCCCACCCCCTGTAACTCACCCCACCCCATTCTCCCCCACATCCATCATCCGCATGGGACATGATTAAATTACTATTCCAATAACCTTAAGCAATAACAGAGACAAGCAATTGATTATAGAGATTACCCTATTTGCAATGTGTCAAGGGAAGGGCGTTCAAGTTAAGCTGAAAAGGAGAGTAAAAGTAAAAGATATTGCACAATAATTTTTATAATAGTTCTCTTTCATAATCCATGGGTTACATGTACCCCTACCTTAGAAGAATTTTTCACTATTGATGAAGCTTGATTACAGTATTAACAACTAGTATTCTTTGACCACAACTTGTGCAAACTCAACGTTAGTATTCTTTTCCCACAAGCTGTACAAATTTAAAACCCATATTTTAACCAAGTCTTAATAGGCTTAACACCAGGATTCTTTAACAAGCCTATGCACGCTCTCTACACTGTCATCCAACACTAACTTTTACTAGTTAGTTTGGGAGATTACAAACTTTCATAAACAAGAGCATGAGTTTTTGACAAATAACTATAATAACACTTAAAGATTGGATATCCTTTACAAATCTTAGAAAATGAATCACTCTGAAGATATAGAAATAGAGACTCGGTATTTTGGAGTAGTCAAATGGGGAAACTAACTTCAGAAGGCGGAGAAGTAAAACTAATACAATAGGTGGCTTTGATTCCTTGTTACCAACTTCAATCTTACATCAATGGAGATATTTGTAGGAGTTGCAGCACCGAACTAGTCGGTTTTAGTCGTTGGAATGCCAATCAAACCCCTTACTTGCTTTTTTTGTGTTGTCACTTTCATGCAAGAACTTCTCTCTTTTATACTTTGACTATTTCATGCTTTAAGAAGTGTGTGACAATTGTCAAACATGCACAAAATTATAATTAATAATTATAATGACCGATTTGCAAACTACTTGTAGTATAAGTGTGCAACCCGGGTCGAAACCTAAAGATCCACTCAAATTAATCCTTTTTTGGGGAGGGGGTTGATTGATTGCAATAAACTGAAGAAAACGAAGATCAAATTAATAGCAAAGGTTGGATTAATTTAAGATATGATCAATCCAAGGAATTCAAAGGCTATTTCCATGGTGAATCATTGGATTATTATAAGCATGCATATAGGTGATCAAATCTATCAACTTAGTATTATATGGAACCCCTTCAATGATCCCCAGATTCACTACTGAAACAACTTACAAAATTCAATTGATTAAGATTAACAATATCAAATAACAACCAAAACTTTTGTTAGATCAAAATCAATTTTATAATCAGAACTCGGTTGAAGTAAATAATTAAATGAAAACCTTAAATTTAATTACTTACTCTATTCTCTTTAATTATTGCATGGTGATTAACCAATCATGAGTAAAACATACATCAATATCATATTTCACAATAAACATGTTAATCAATCAAGCTTTGATCAAAGAAATATGAAATTGAAGTGGAGTAGAAAAGCAAAGTAGACATAATTCAACATGCATTTAAATGAAGATTGAACCTTAGAACCGAGATGAGAATAAGCTTGAATCCTTGAATTGAATACAAACTTAGCCTTCCATGAAGACTTTACAACAAAAAGATGATTAAAAGAAAATGAAATTCTTGGTAATTTATACTTCAACTTGGATGATTTTTTACCTAGCAAGCCCTCCTAATTATAGGAGGTGAAAAGATACCATTACTATGCTGATCATTTAGTTATGACTCAACATGTTTTGTCCATAAATGGAATTATTAATGAATTATCTAGGATTTTTATCCATTACTTTGAATTATTCATCCATTATTTCTTTTCCTAGCTATCATTCACCAACTTGTCTCCCATATGCACTGAAATTTCATCATTGAGATGGCAAAATCCAAGGAAGTTGTTAGCTTTCAAATGTCATTGATCTGAGCCCAAAAGGAGTTTTGTAGCCCAAGTTATGGCCAATCATTGGGTGTTGTTAAAGTTCTCGTGAAATGTTGACTTTTCCGACTTCCAATCCCATTTTGACCCACTAGACATCTGATTCAGTTTTTAGGTTCAACAACAAAGTTGTAGGGCTTTCTTCTAGCTTTCCTACAATATAAATTATATAATTTTTAGATGTCTAAAACTTAGGTTATGTTTGAAATACCAAAATAATGTAATTTTCCAATTATGTTAAAAAATGCAACTAAGCCCAATATGAACTTGAATTGGAAAAATATGCTTACGACTTGTTAATTATGAAGAGAATCAAGCATAGGCAGGGTGAAACGGAACAACTTGGATCCCCCCTTTTGTGTTAATGTGAAAACATGAACTAAGGCTATTTAAAATAAAACGAGCAAATATAACTTCCAAATCACGAATGAGGCAGTTGTAGCCCCGTCTCTAGAGGTATCAATGTCAACAAGCAAACTAGGAAACTCTCCTCACTTATTCTAGTAGTGGCTGGAGGGAAGGAGAATGACTACTCATATCTAGAGTTGTGTACCTTACGTCGTATTTATAGAGCGGTGGCTAGGTTTAATCGTCACTCATTTACCCTATCTTATGAGCCTAGCCCATTATGCCAATATCCTAATCCAATCAGAATTCCTAACGATCCTAGTGGGCTTAGTGTATAGGTGTGACCTAATAGGTTCTCTTAATATTTGGTTGTGGTATTAAATATAACCTATTTATATTTAATATCATAAATAGTGAACGGTATCTAGCAATACATCACTAATGCCCAAATATTGAGAATATCGGTGATTTGACAATTCCTATATATCTTGTGATAGTATTCTACATGAATTATCCCTTTGTCCAGATATCTAATTGAACACAAGGGCATGGAATGTGTCATCCTTGTATTGTTCAATTTACGTTTCTTGATACCCAAGAAGACCTTATAGAAAATAAACATCTTAGGCTTACCCCTTTGAGCATGGTTAGGGATGACAAAGTAGGTTGGGCCCGGCAGGCCAGCCTGCCTAACCTATAAAAAATGATGGGGTGGGATGGGTTAGGTCCCTCCAGCACGCCATGCTAACTTGGCGGGCTGGGGCGGGTGGACCGATTAGGTTTACCCACCAAAATTAACATTTTTTTAAAAATTTATTATTTACATTTAGTATTTAATTATAATTATCTCATAAAAATTGAGGAAAAAAATTATGTAAAGTCAAAAAAGTATAAATAACTTTTTAAAATATAATTACAATTCAAATTTATTATGTATTATTTCTTTTTATTTTTTTATTTTTTTCGACTGGTCAGGCGGCCGGCCCTCTAACCTGCCATCTCGCCTTAAAACGAGGGTGGGCTGTATATTTTGGCCCATTTTGTTTACGGGCCAACCCGCTCCGCCCCTTTTTGGGCAGACCGACGCGGTTTGTCATCCCTAAGCATGACCATGTTTTTTATAGTCTAACTTTTTCAAGAGGCCCACATATTTCTTTGTTACATAGGATGGACAAGGTCACTGACATGTCACCACACAATTTAATATATGTCCAAAAATCAACTTTATAATCGCCTTGTTACAGGTGACGTTTCATGATATTAAAACATATAATTCCTCATGTAGGAATCATAGTGATTTAAGGTCAAAGGACTTCATATAACATTATCAGTTTAAGAATCATTCATGAAACTTATGTAACAAATCATGCAACGTTCTTATGGTGGGTCAGTCCAATACATCATTACTCTTAATATGTACTTATGTGAGGATGTGATATCTCATATCCATGACCCGTGAGATGTGATCATCAATAAACTCACATACTAGTCTTAATGCATCAGTCTGTCATACTAAAATGATGCTTGACTAGGGACTATTTTAAGAATAGTTCTTCATAAGATCTCACAATCAAGTCATCTACTCGATGTCCTATGAAGTCTAAGCTTACTATTCTAAGGACTTTTATTATACTCTTTTGAAAGATATAATAAAATGGAATGACCTTTATAAGATAAATAATATGATACATGTGATGAATGTTCAAAACATATAAGTCTCTAGTGCACATACTAACAAATTAAGCATAAAGAAAGTATTAAAAGGTTAAATTTGGGGGATGATTAATGTGTAAGAATTGTATTTATCAATGTGCTTTTAATATCTAGAAATTTTTTCTTTTGAATGGATTTTTGGATGTCCTTTAACTTGAAAATAATCTTGGATGATAGCTTGAATCACATTGGTTCTGTTCAAATATTCTAAATCAACTTTAAACATGTTTACAACTTAAAAATAATAATTGATTCTTCTTGGAAATAATTATGTGATTGAATTTTTTTTAATTCTACTTCTAAAGTTGGAGTTATGTTTCTAATGATCGACTTCTTTCTATTATTTTATTTGCATTAGTAACACTTGGTAATGATGATGCTTGAACTGTTTGAGTATTCTTTCACATTTAGAAAGTGTCTGAGATTTTATTTTAAGCTTCTTCTTATACTTCCAGTGGTCTTGCATGGTCCTTGTAAAGCTTCTTCTTTGCTTCTCAAGCTTCATATAACTTAGTTTGATGTGTATAGGACCTTAGATGAATTATATTTACTTTTTTGAAGCTAATAGGTTTTGTCTTATTCCAGTTACATCAATCTTATCATGAAAGTCCTTGTTTGCCATTCATTTAAAGTCATGTTTGTGTATTAAATGATGTTTTTGAACCTTTAATCTATCTTCTAAAGTGACTTTATTTTTGTTTCAAGTACTCTTGTAATGTTCGAAGCATTCTCAAAAAGTGGAAACATTAGTAAATCAATATTTAGAACACTCACATTTTTGCTATGAAAGTTTGTTGTCATTAAAACCTTTATTCAATAAAGACTTGGACTCAACATCCCTAACCTGCAGTTCATAAACTTTATAAACATCTATTCAAGTTTTGGCTTAGTTATGAAAAAGGTAACTCAATGATAGATGATTAGTATAGTGTTATTGGTATTCTGATGTTAAAATATCATTATTCACAAGGCAAGAACCTTTCTAATGTACAAGTTATGACTAGGAAATGTATGTAGGTCTATATGTTTTGGCTAGATCTGTGAAAGTCATGAAGCCCAGCTCACCCAGGTTCTCACTACAGGTTGGATAAAAAGTGAGTCGATTCGGGATGGCTCACTTTTTTGTGAGCTGGGAAAATATCAACCTCACTTGAACCACCGCGGGTTAGTGAGTTGAGCGAGTTGACTCACCTAAATTTTGAAAAAAAAAATTATAGAAATATTTAAAAAAGAAAATAAAAAGCATAAAAATTAGAAAAAAATCTAAAAAATCTGAACAGCCATAAACGACAGAGGTGGCGAGGAGAATGTTGTAGACCATGACCGACGAGTGGTTGAGAGCAAATCCTGAGAAACGCAGAAAAAGAAACATGTGTCGTCAAACCACCGCGCACGAGAATAGGTCGTAGAAACAGAAACGCAATGGGTGGGTGGTCGAGCAAGAAGGTCGTTGAACGTCATTGGTGGTCGTGCAAATGATGCGAAGAACCTTTAACTTGTAGAGCGCGACTTGTGACGATGAGAGGTTGGGAGTAGATCACCGAAAACAGGTCGGTGATACGAAGAACCTTGAACCCGTAGTAACAGAACAACGGGTTGAGAAGCAGAGCGTGACGCGAAGAACCCCGAACCCACAGTAATAGAACAACAGGTTGCAGAGTGGTGAGGGCTAGTGAACGATGACCGGTGAAAGGATTGGAAGAGGTGGTGAGGGCACAGACAGGGGTTGTAGTTTCAGACAGTGTTTCTGTGTATTGAAAGGCGTTGGGAAATTTGATCAGTTCAGCCTTAAGGTTTTTCACGAAATCTTTTTTGAAAAAAAAAGCGGGTTGGCCCGACTCAACCCAGCCCAAACCTGCTTCTAACTGTGACAAAAGTATTTTTCTTTTAGTTTCTTAAGCACAAAAAGCTAGACTATTAATATATTTAACTTTTTTAACTATATACAAAGTTCAATTATACTTTAGAAAATCATTTTCCTTAGTTTTCTTAAGTTTAAAATAATTTAAGCTAGTAAAAGTAAACTAGTTTCATTTCAGAACAATTGTTAGCTTTGAAAACAATGAATACAAATAGTTCTGAATATAGATTTCAAGCTTTCAAAGTTTCTAAACTTTTCTAATTAATCAATTCTTCAACTTATAGTTCAAAACAAAGGATTAACAAATGATTTTAGTTTTTCGAAACTTGGTAATTGGTATGCAAAATCTTGGAACTTAAATAAAAACTAAAGCCTTGGAAAACATATACTTGGTGAAGAGGAGTGCTAGCAACACACTCTTTTGAACACTCTCTCCAACACACTTCATGTGATTGGTTAAAATTCACATGGGTCCCACAAAATCCGTGGGCCCCACTCCCAAATGGTGGGACCCATGTGAATTTTAACCAATCACATGAAGTGTGTTGGAGAGAGTGTTCAAAAGAGTGTGTTGCTATCACGCCTCACTTGGTGAATGTATGACAATTTAGGAATCTATGTATACCTCCTTTGAGATAGAGAGGTAAGTTACAACCAATTTAAGACCTGAAATAGAAGGTTTGGCGGCTCCTTATAGCAAAATTTTTAAAAATTAAAATCTCATGTTTTTACAGTTTGGTCCTAGGGTTACAAGCAGTGTTAATTGGTATCATTCAGATTAAGGCAAAGAGGAGAGTTGTGTGGCCATCATTGCCGGTGAGTTTTGTCTCTTCCTCATCGGGATTTGATGTTTTCCGTGGAATTCTTATCGAATTTACTTTTAAACACATTCTTCGAATCTAATGTAAGTCGTTGATGTAACATCCTAATTTCTTAATTCAAGAATAATGTCCGTTGGAAAACATTATTCCGAATTTCTGAAATTATTCGCGCCATTTTCGATATCGGCATACAAAAAACACATTTGCCTAAGCAATCCAACGTTTGCTTAGACTTCCACAACATCCAAACTTGATGATATCAATTCAATAATTAGTGAAAAACCTAGGGAAGAACCTTCACTTTGACGTGATACGGTCCATGAAACTCCTACCGGAAATCCGGCAGAGTTTCCCCTAAAAACTGGACATTTCCCAATTTTCAGCTTCACCTGAAAACCAGCAAAACCACCAGTACAGTTTATAATAACATAATTACTAATCCATCTCAATAGCAAATAGGCCTTTGTGGCCAAACTATAGACTCCTACGTCATACATCATTTAAATAGTCACTACAAGTAATTCTCCAATAACATCTCTATATAATTACATCAGTAAACTATCAATACACCAATAAACTACTATACTCTTCTTGACCACTGAGACTGGGTGAGTCCACTCCAAAAGCTCCATCTTTCCTTGAACATTAGCTGGAAGTTCCCTGCACAGACTAAAATATATCCCCGAAACGTGGGGTGAGACTACGGTCCCAGTGAGAAAAGCGATGCAGCAAGCCGTGTGGGGAAACCAACAGATGCAATGCAACACCCAACACAGTTCATTAAAGCATACTTGAATATTCTAATCATTTCCTTCATATCTTAAATCATTGGAAACTAGCATATACTTACATAATGATCATCCAAGACATTCAATACTCAAATAGACTTATATGCACAGAAACTGAACATGAATGCGCATGAACGACATAACCCGGCTGTCGGGTTCTTATCACTCAAATCTGGAATAACTGTGTGGCTAGACCTGAGCTCAGACTACAAGGAACGTCTTCCTTGGGCACTAATCACCACCACTGGACACTAATCACCCCTTAAATCTCTGAGCACTAATCACCCAAGTCTTAAATCAATTTCTGAAAACAATCTTTTCACTTTAGATTAACTTGGGCCGAAGCCATTTTATCTGGGCCGAAGCCAAAAGAACCCATTTTCTTAGTCTTAACTGGGCCATAGGCCAAAAACATGCAATGGCTCAAACTCTACAAACAATACATGTCTCATAGCATACATATAACTAACACATGTTCATAGAACAAATATCATATAATAAATCTAAGTTTCTCATAATAATCATTCAACCTCAACCATATGTATCTCAAAATACTCTTTTCAATTAGTAACCTAGAGAACATATTCTATAATAACCCTAATCTTTACAAAAACATCTTTATGCATCCTAATCACCGTGGAACATGAATATTCTCTAATAAAATCATCAATCAATAGTCATTCCCACAAAATCCACAATTTCCACTCCCTAGGGTTCTATCCCAAACAAGCAATCCAAAGTAATACACACATAAATCTCATTTTTAACTTCAATTAATCTCTTAATCAAGGTTCCATCATCAATCATACAAGAAATTCCTCAAATCCCCAAATTCCCCAAAATCCCTTAACCTAGGGTTTCAATTTCAATCTCAAACACAACTCAAATCATACATATTTTCTAATCCAACAATAACCCAATATACATACACTAAACGAAATGGGAATAGAAGGATGGGGATCATAATAGAGGCATACAAAAGATGAGGTGAAAGTGTGTGAGCTCTACTCACCTCTAATGAAAGAGGAAAAAGGAAAATGGAGGAAGGAGATCATGGAGACCAAGCCAAGAGGGTGAGGAATGTCTTCAATCTACCACTTTCTTCTTCTTCTTCTTCTTTTAGCACCCACCTTTTCTCACTAAAATGGGAGGAACTCTCTCTCTAAAACCCTAAAAAATGGAAGAGGAATGAAAGAAAACGAGGCTGCAGCGTGTTTTGAAGAAACAGAACGCGTCTGGGCGTTTAAATGCGCAAACAGGGCGTTTGAACGCCCAAAAACGCTGCGAGGACGCGTCTGGGCGTTTGAGCGCGTAAACACACTGTTTGAGGGTCCAAATGAGGTCGGAATACTATCATATAATATATCAAACTGAAGCCCCGGAAATAAGCTTCCTAATGAAAGTGGAATCACCTTAGTTGGACACCCTTAGCTCTAGATATTTGTGAATTAGTGCACCAAGGTCATTAGGCCTAACTCCCAAAATTAAGCAATAACCTTGGTTTGTGTCCCTCTTGGTTCCAATTCATTTTTCTCCTCCTCAAACCTAATTCCTCTCTATGAAAACCTTATTCTAACTTAGTTCTTCTCTTCCAAATCCTTCCCCACTCTAATTCTTGATAAATCAATTCCCTAATTTCTTGGCTACTATCATACCTTTCCAAATTAGTTCTTCTTCCTCTAATATCCTTTCCTTGTTCTTAAATAGTTGTAATCTTTTTATATCATTTACCTAACTCCCATTTAAATTCCCATTCAAATCTTCAACATCTCATACCCCTTCCCACTCTCTGCTACTTGGTCAGAACCACAGCCTAAGGCTCTCACTATAGTTTCTAGGCCCTAATTCTTGGGATGTTACAATCCTACCCCCTTAAATAAATTTTGTCCTCAAATTTGTCCCGATTACCTAACGCAGGGTCACACTCTCATCCTTAACTATGTTTGTGTACTAGGAGTCCTCCCATATTTTCGTTTGATCACTAATACCTCTATTCTTCAAGATGGCTAACAAGGAATTAGGGTTCGATCGCATTCCTAAACTCATCCTCTTAGTCCCACCCCCATAGGCTACGTCTCGAATGTCACTATCTTCTAACTGTTTTATGCCTAACTCACACCGGCTCCAAACAATCCTCTCATTCTTCCTCGGAATACATACCTCAGCCTTCCTCTACCACAATCCTAAAATGGGTTTTCTAAGGGGCCTCCCCTTGGTCTCCTCTCTCCAAGGTAACTTAACGACTTGGGTCAAACCGACTACATAACAGGATTGAAATAAAGAGGGTTCACAAGGCTCCTGGTTGTGATTCCTAACTCAATACTTAGTCCACGTACCAAACCTTGGGGAATTTCCTGGAAGTTGTCAAAGTTGTTGAGAACCCTGACTTTTGGCAGCTACTAGTCGATTTAAGCCTTGGTTGATAATGACCTAGCTATGATCAGGGTAGTTCTAAGTGGTCTTCTAGGTCATACTATGGGTGTTTGTGTTTTTCCCACAAGGCTACCCCCTTAGGGGCTTGGCCCTTTCTAGCAACCTTCAAGGTTTAGGTCTACTCCACAAAACTACACTATGACCCCTAAAAACTAGCTGGTCTGAAACCTCATCTTATAAACAACACCATCTCATCACTAGTTTCTGGAACAACAACACACAGGGCTCAATTAAAAGAATATAAAGTTGCAGCCAAGTGGCGCTCCTCTGATACGCACATGACATAGAATGGATAACTCTCACAGTTCATCCAAATCCCAATCTAAACATACAATACACGATGGTGTGTAGGTCTGCTTGTACCTATCACTCCATCATGTGCACCAGTGTAGCAAACATGATCGTCTCACATTCCAACTAGGGGCTGAGTACGAACACACGCTCTATATTACAACATCAACCTCTACTGTCTAGAGCTGACAACCACGACAATTGACGGAAATGGAATTGCCTCGGTGGCCAGGGGACACACCAAAACCTAGGTGGATAACGTGGGTCCTCGAACAAGCGAAAAAGAATAAGAATGTTTGATACCAAGTGATGGACTCGGTGCACCAAGCTTAGCACTATTCCTTAATCAAAGCATGAACTAAACACGAACTGTTCATCCTTCTATGAGATATAAACTGAGTACAATTTCACATTCCGCATAATTCTACCACTAAGGTCATAACAAGGAGTAGGCTAAAGGGTTTAATTTATAGACTTAGTTTTTCCATCAATAACTTAGAAAAGTATCACTATCACTATTCATGCCCTAATAACATAACCCCAGAACACTTTGGCTAAAGCCAAAAGAACCTGATTCCTTAGATATCTGCAACCAAATAGGCCTAAGCTAAAAGGATCCGACCGTGATTGATTCCTACAAGGTACCCTCAACCATCCAAGTCTCCATAACCACTCACCCCCCTTAAACTTTGGTGCCTATCCTCTAGCTCAACTGAAACTGACCAAGGGGTTCAAACCAGGTGATAGTGCCTAACAGAACTCAAACATGAACCATAAGGTGGTAGTCACAAACGAGCTAAAAGACCATAAAGCTCTAAAGTGGAACAAGGTGGAAATGGAGGCCTAGATTGACAGGGTATAATAAATCCCAACTTGATTCCTAATTTAGGAAATCCTCCGACAATTCATGTATCGTAATACACTAATTAGCTAAATGTTAGATCATACACCTATGAGGACCGAAGTCACCGCTGATCATCCATTAGGGATTCTAAGAGTACTCGTCTAGTAACTTAGGGGACAAAGATTGAGCTTACCACTTACATACTAAAGATAAATCATAGGACATGAGGACTCACACAATCTCACCACCATTAAAACAAAATCATTAACACTAAATGAGAAAATTTAACCGGGTTACAATAATGACTCAGGCAACTACTAAGGAGGTTAGGGTGGACATAACAAGCACCCCAACATAAGCATACACTAAAAGGAATTTAAAGAAGGGAAAACAAGTATGCGGGTTTAGATGCCTACCCCAAGGGAGTAACTTAGCCAAAAGCTAGGACTACACCCCTTTCCCTATTGGTATTAAGTTCCTATACTTCCCCTGACCTCTACCTGCCATATCCCTAGTCCACTAAGCATGAAATCCGAAATTCAAACATTCCCAACTCTAAAGTCATCCGACCCTACTTCTATAAGATCACTATTTACCTCCCACATACATGTCCCTCTAAATCGTGGGACCTAGCATACAAGTCATGCAGCATCATTGTAACACATTCATCAAACCACCACCTAGCACACAAGGCATACATTCATTCATGAAACACATACAACAACATTCAAGCAGAAATGAGAATTATCATTGCTCAAACATATTACATCGCTAAGATTCACTTACAAGCAACCAACACCCCGCTAGCCTACTAGGGAGCTCATTCATCATTCCCTCTAACCTTTACTCTTACTTCTACCTTTCAAAACCAACAACACACTCTTTCTCATAACCTCTTCCCGATCTTCCTTTCTAAGGGTACCTTAGTTCTACTAGGAACTAAAATGACATCCCATAAGGCTTTTGAAATGGAGATCCTACTCTTGGAAATAGACCTATGTCACTCTCCCCCTAACTATCATGTAGGTGGCTCTAACCCTCTTAGAGACGTGTCCAAATTCCCTCAACAAGGCACCCTATTTACGTTACTAACCATAATTCCGTGTACAACGCACCCAGTAGAGGGGTGATCAGTCCCTAAACTGAGCACGAGGCATGGTGGAATTATAGTAAGTCACGGAAAACTAACCTAACCACAGTCCAATTGGATTGAACTGCTCTGATACCAAAATGAAACAACCTAATTTCTTAATTCAAGAATAATGTCCATTGGAAAACATTATTCCGAATTTCTGAAATTATTCGCGCAATTTTTGATATCGGCATACAAATAACACATTTGCCTAAGCAATCCAACGTTTGCTTAGACTTCCACAACATCCAAACTTGATGATATAAATTCAATACTTAGTGAAAAACCTAGGGAAGAACCTTCACTTTGACGTGATACCGTCCATGAAACTCCTACCGAAAATCCGGCAGAGATTCCCCTAAAAACTGGACATTTCCCAATTTTCAGCTTCACTTGAAAACCAGCAAAACCACCAGTACAGTTCATAATAACATAATTACTAATCCATCTCAATAGCAAATAGGCCTTTGTGGCCAAACTATAGACTCCTACGTCATACATCATTTAAATAGTCACTACAAGTAATTCTCCAATAACATCTCTATATAATTACATCAGTAAACTATCAATACACCAATAAACTACTATACTCTTCTTGACCACTGGGAGTGGGTGAGTACACTCCAAAAGCTCCATCTTTACTTGAACATTAGTTGGAAGTTCCCTGCACAGACTAAAATATATCTCCGAAACGTGGGGTGAGACTACGGTCCCAGTGAGCAAAACGATGCAGCAAGCCGTGTGGGGAAACCAACAGATGCAATGCAACACCCAACATAGTTCATTAAAGCATACTTGAATATTCTAATCATTTCCTTCATATCTTAAATCATTGGAAACTAGCATATACTTACATAATGATCATCCAAGCCATTCAATACTCAAATAGACTTATATGCACAGAAACTGAACATGAATGCGCATGAACGGCATAACCCGGTCGTCGGGTTCTTATCACTTAAATCTGGAATAACTGTGTGGCTAGACCTGAGCTCAGACTACAAGGAACGTCTTCCTTGGGCACTAATCACCCTGGGCACTAATCACCCCTTAAATCTCAAAGCACTAATCACCCAAGTCTTAAATCAATTTCTGAAAACAATCATTTCACTTTAGATTAACTTGGGCCGAAGCCATTTTATCTGGGCCGAAGCCAAAATAACCCATTTTCTTAGTCTTAACTGGGCCATAGGCCAAAAACATGCAATGGCTCAAACTCTGCAAACAATACATGTCTCATAGCATACATATAACTAACACATGTTCATAGAACAAATATCATATAATAAATCTAAGTTTCTCATAATAATCATTCAACCTCAACCATATGTATCTCAAAATACTCTTTTCAATTAGTAACCTAGAGAACATATTCTATAATAACCCTAATCTTTACAAAAACATCTTTATACATCCTAATCACCGTGGAACATGAATATTCTCTAATAAAATCACCAATCAATAGTCATTCCCACAAAATCCCCAATTTCCACTCCCTAGGGTTCTATCCCAAACAAGCAATCCAAAGCAATACACACATAAATCTCATTTTTAACTTCAATTAATCTCTTAATCAAGGTTCCATCATCAATCATACAAGAAATTCCTCAAATCCCCAAATTCTCCAAAATCCCTTAACCTAGGGTTTCAATTTCAATCTCAAACACAACTCAAATCATACATATTTTCTAATCCAACAATAACCCAATATACATACACTAAAAGAAATGGGAATAGAAGGATGGGGATCATAATAGAGGCATACACAAGATGAGGTGAAAGTGTGTGAGCTCTACTCACCTCTAATGAAAGAGGAAAAAGGAAAATGGAGGAAGGAGATCATGGAGACCAAGCCAAGAGGGTGAGGAATGTCTTCAATCTACCACTTTCTTCTTCTTCTTTTAGCACCCACCTTCTCTCACTAAAATGGGAGGAACTCTCTCTCTAGAACCCTAAAAAATGGAAGAGGAATGAAAGAAAATGAGGCTGCAACGTGTTTTGAAGAAACAGAACGCGTCTGGGCGTTTAAATGCGCAAACAGGGCGTTCGAACGCCCAAAAACGCTGCCAGGACGCGTCTGCGCGTTTGAGCGCGTAAACGCACTGTTTGAGGGTCCAAATGAGGTCGGAATACTATCATATAACATATCAAACTGAAGCCCCAGAAATAAGCTTCCTAATGAAAGTGGAATCACCTTAATTAGACACCCTTAGCTCTAGATATTTGTGAATTAGTGCACCAAGGTCATTAGGCCTAACTCCCAAAATTAAGCAATAACCTTGGTTTGTGTCCCTCTTGGTTCCAATTCATTTTTCTCCTCCTCAAACCTAATTCCTCTCTACGAAAACCTTATTCTAACTTAGTTGTTCTCTTCCAAATCCTTCCCCACTCTAATTCTTGATAAATCAATTCCTTAATTTCTTGGCTACTATCATACCTTTCCAAATTAGTTCTTCTTCCTCTAATATCCTTTCCTTATTCTTAAATAGTTGTAATCTTCTTATATCATTTACCTAACTCCCATTTAAATTCCCATTCAAATCTTCAACTTCTCATACCCCTTCCCACTCTCTGCTACTTGGTCGGAACCACAGCCTAAGGCTCTCACTATAGTTTCTAGGCCTTTATTCTTGGGATGTTACAGTTGATCCATTTATTCTTCCGTTCGTCCGAGTGGGGTGTACATTTGTGGGTCATTAGTGGGTGTTTAAGGGTGGTTCCGTGGTTGGGGTTTAAGTGGGGTTGTGGCCGCACGCCGGACATGCCCGGTTGTGGTGTGTCAATGCTTTCAGGTGATTGACATAAAACCATATTGTGGTGTGTTCTGCAAAAAAAAGAGCCCAGAGAACTCAAGACACTTTCGTTCTGT
Source organism: Sesbania bispinosa (assembly GCA_026901365.1). Lineage (NCBI taxonomy): Eukaryota > Viridiplantae > Streptophyta > Magnoliopsida > Fabales > Fabaceae > Sesbania > Sesbania bispinosa. The sequence continues at coordinate 112,988 of QLOH01001028.1, forward strand.
TTCTTTTGAGTGTTGAGTGGAAGCCCTTTTGGTTTTCCATTCTAACAATGTTGAAGAGTCAATTTTAATGTTTGATAGGGAGATTCAAGAGATCTTTCCATGTCTTTCTTGGCCAACTTGTGCAGCTGCTATAGCTTGGTTATGCTTTAGCTCGGAGCCTAGGAAGCCGAGGTTGAGATTTAATGGAAATGTTGAGTTCTTGGAATGCTTCTTGAAGATGATCAAGAGTAATTCAGGAGAGCAATGACAACATTCCTATTAGTGTAGCAAGCTGTATGCAGGGGTCCTTGAACGGGGCTCTAACACATCTTAGTGTCTAAAATACATTTTCAAATTAAAGGATATAAATATAGCATTAGTGGGATTTAAAAATCATCCAGTAATTAATCATCTTACATTGTTAATCATTTTACATTTAAGTACTGTTACAAATTTTAATAAATATTTCAAAATTTTCAAAATAATTTTTTATAATTTGAAACTTCAAATTTGAAATTATTTGGCTTTTGTTTGAATTTAAATCTAAATTTATTATCATTACATTATTATAATTAAATTGGATTTGGTTGTTACATTATCAATTTGCAATTTGACTTCTATGAGATTTATTCAAATCATTTGTATTCAATTGTTTTCAATTCTCGAAGCGTAAATTTGTGCGTTATTGTTTCTTCAAATTCAACTGATATTATATCATAGTGTTAAATATGTTTTTGATCCCTAAACTTTTATCCGAATTTGGTTTTGGTCACTAATCTTTTTTCATTATTTTTAGTCCCTAATCTTTTTTCATTGTTTTTGGTCCCTAATGTTTTCAAATTATTGAAATTAGTACCTGTCTTCACCCTTATATTTAACTGAGTTGATGTCAGGGACTAATTTCAATGATTTGAAAACGTTAGGGACCAGAAACAATGAAAAATAAAGACTAGGGACCAAACACAGATTCAGGTTTGGTCCCTAAACTTTCACTTGAATTTGGTTTTGGTCTCTATTATATTTTTTTTCGTTGGTTTTGGTTCTTAAAGTTTTCAAATCATTGAAATTAGTCCCTGCCACGTCACCCCATATTAATAGAGTTGACGGCAGGGACTAATTTCAATGATTTGAAAACATTAGGGACCAAAAACAACGAAAAAATTATGGACCAAAACCAAATTCAGGTATAAGTTTAGGGACAAAAACATATTTAACCTTATATCATATTAGTTTTAAATTTAAGATGTTTATTTAACATAAATACTTGACATTATAAATTTAACATAAATTCAATTTAAATTTTTATTTAAAATTAAAATGAATTAAGAGATGACATATAAGCTAACTAGTGTTTCATCAGGAGATTTTGAATCCAAACCTTATAATCTTTGTATATAGGATGTTATTAGGATGTTATTGATTTTTAAATTCCCCTTGTAACAGTGAATGAAATTGATTTCAAGCTCTTCTAACTCAAAATAAAGAAATTTGTAACACATTGAATAAGGATCAATTTGAAATTTTATAAAATATAAAGTTTCATGTGTAACCAGAAGAATGTGTTTATATCTTGACCATTCACACATTTTAAGAGATATCCAATGGTTGTTATTGTTAGGTTGTAACTTACAACTCCAAAAGTAGAGATGTATAATAGAGGCCACCTACAAGTATTATATGCTCCAAGCCTCTTCGAGCTTTAATTACTATGAGTACTCTTTGCACACCTAGCCTCTCTAGGATCAAATCCTCACAAAGTATAAGAACAAATTTTTTTCCCCTGCAAAGAATTCTCTCTAAGAGAAAAAGCTAAGTGTCTACAAATAAATGTATTAAGTACATAATGTGGAAATTTTATACATGGTTTGAATTGCTTGTGGACAGAGTAAATGCATAATTAATGCTTAAAAATCTCTCTTAAATCTTCTTCTTTAAAAACTTTCTCTATTTATAGATGTGAAAGCTCTTCTTCAAATTGTAATTCTTCTTACTTTCATTTAATGTTGGGAGCCGTTAGGCTTGCTTTATACTTTGAGCGTACGAGGAATAACGCTTTTTGTAGGTAGCGTTTGGTAGACAAACAGAACAAAACAAAACAAAATAAAATGGAACAAAACAGAATGTAACATAACAAATAATGTCTTGTGTGCTGCGTTTGGTAACTACAAAATAAAATGGAACAAAACAGAATGTAACACAACAAGCTGCTAGGAAAAGATAATAAATCTAATTTAATTAGAATTATAATCTAATGGGCCAAGCCCATATGTGTTAGGGATAAGTGAGTGAGGGGTAAAACCCTAGCCACCACTTTATAAATAGAGCATAAGATACACTACCCTAGGCACATGAGTAGTTGCTCTTACTCTCTAAACACTACTAGATAAATAAGTTTGCCTTGATTAGTTACAACACAACAGTTCGAATCTAAAGTTGAAAAAGAAAGGATTTGAACGAAATTGTAACAATATGTATGTTGTACGATTTTTACCTGGGATTGTAGTTCAATTGGTCAGTCAGACTCAATAGAATTTGATCAATCCTTTTTTCTATCGTTAAGGTAGAGAACTGAACCAAGAATTCTGTTTCTTTATCATCAATCGAATTATTGTTCGAGACCCAGGATTCTATTTTATCATCAATCCAATCACCATTCACGTTTTGAAAGGAATAGATCGCTTTACTTGTATGACTTAGATGTCTCGTATTTCTTGAAAAAGCGATTTGATTGATGGGATTTGGTATGGTACTTATGAGATCGATGAGATTCAAATATTTCTTCTTAGTACGAGAGATCAAAGAATGTGGACCTTTTCTTCCATATACCCGGGTCAACTGTCTTTCCTTTGCCCTTTCCAAATACCACATTAATGTCTTTCACCTTTTCAAAAATCTGCACACCTGTTAATGGAGTCGGTGCAATCCCCTCCTTTGGATATCCATTAAAAGCCTTTCTCAATCTTCGATACGGGTGATACCTTTTCAAGAATCTATGATGTCCAACATACACTATCTTCCTTCCATGTTTCAATTGTTGATGGAAGGTGACTTCTACACACACATGACAAGCTTTATGACCCTTAACACTATAAACTGACAAGTTCCCATATGTAGGGAAGTCATTGATAGTACAAAATAGCATTGCATGCATCTTGTAAGATTCGTTGGCAAACCCATCAAACACTTCTACCCCCTCATCCCATAACAATCTCAGATCTTCTATCAACGGGCTGAGATAAACATCAATGCCATTTCCAGGCTGACGTGAACCAGAGATCATCATAGAAAACATCATGTATTTGCACTTCATGCACAGCCCGAGAGGTAAGTTGTAAATAACTAGCAAAACAGGCCATGAACTATGGTTAGTACTTAAATTTCCAAACGAATTCATTCCATCTGAATCTAGTTCAAGTCTGAGATTCCTCGGCTCATTTCCGAATTTCGGAAACTCATTATCAAGGTTCTTCCATTGTAAAGAATCAACCGGATGGCGGAGCATTCCATCACATATCCTCCCATCTGCATGCCATCTGAGGTTCTTAGCGTCATTCGGATTGGCAAACAAACCCTTAAACCTTGGAATTACTGCAAGATATCATACAACCTTCGCAAGGGGACCCTCCTTTGTGACCTCATCATTTTTGTCTCGATCATTGTCTTTCACCTTGTACTGTGATAACCCACACTTGGGACATTTCTTCAACCCTTCATAGTCTTTTCTGTATAAAATGCAATCATTAGGCCATGCATGTATCTTTTTATACTCCATACCCATCGGACACAGTATCATCTTCACCTCATAATTACGATTGGGTACCGTATTTCCTTTAGGAAGCATGAAAGTTGGCAACTGAAACAATTTCGTTAAGCTTTTATCAGACCACCCATCCAATGCCTTCAAATTCATCAACCTTAACATCGGTGACAATCGTGTGAATTTATTTGACCCAGGAAACAACGATGTCTCTGCATCATTAGACATATCTTCATACAGATGGGCTTTTGCAAATTTGTCTACACCGACATCACGAATCATGTCCTCCAATCGATCCTCCATGGTTGAATGAGAATACTCTTCGATTGGGTACTCACATGGCACATGAAGCAATTCACCTGCCATATCCATGTTGTATAATTCTTCATAAAACCATCACACAGAAGATGCTCCCTGATTTCTTTCTCATCCAATCTTTTTCCATTCAAACAATTTACGCATGGACACTGAAAGCTTCCTTCATGGGCTAAACGACGACGGTTAAGTAGGAGGACCATCATCGTTTCTTCAAACTATTGATTTTTAATGACAGTCATATATGGACCGTCGTTGTTTCTTCAACATGGGGCTATGTTTAACGGCAGTCGTCTATGGACCGTCGTTGTTTCGTCAACCTGGGGCTTCTTTAATGACGTTTCTCCTTGTTCTAGATCAGTTTAGATACGACCTGATGAAACATACCCAGACTGATACAACGCACAATAAGCCTGCACAAGCAAACCTGGCCTGCACAGCGTGCAGGGAACAAACAACACAACATGAAGACTGAGGCAAGTTTCTGCAGAAAGCGACAGCACAGCGCAGCAGAGTCAGCCCAGCATGCCTGACAGTGACAACTCATAACATAGAGCACATGCTGATTGACACAGCGCAACAGGGAGCAGGGCACAGTGGAACAAGGACAATAGAGTTTTATACCAAAATGGAAGAACCACTTTGGCCTCTAGGAAAGTCTGCTGACAGTAGCATGAAATGGGAAATAAAAGACAGCGACACAAGCAGAGAGCGGCAAGGGGAAAGGCGTATTTGTTTAGGAAAATTGTACAGTAAATAAATAAGCATCCAATGTAATACTTGGATCCCAAGTCTGGTATGCCTATATAAAAGGCACCAGGGGGCAATTAAAGGGAGAGGATCCCAGGGACAAAAGTCCCTTACCATGTAACCCCATTTTATGAAATATGAAGGAAATCTCTTCCACCATGTAACCATGCTTCACAATGAATATGAAACCCTGTATCTCAATCTCCATTTTCCATTTTCTTAATCTTAGTCTCTATTTTCTCAATTTTGTACCGAAACATTTGGCGACTCCACTGGGGAAGCATGGTTGCAAAGGGTGAAATAAAAAAAAACTCACTCAGAAATGAAGAAGAACTTCCTTGATGGCGTTGATCTAAGAGAAGTTGATACTCTGGTTCACTCAAACAGGGTCAAGCACCAGAGTCAGAAGATGATGCATGGAGTGCGGCTTCGTGTAGCAGCGAAGCTGAGCTCGAGGATTGCGATTTGGTATATGATTTTGAAATACTACGTGCTTATAATCACTTCCCTGAAGACAACGATGTTTCTTCTTAAGGGAGACGGCTGATTTTCGGGATCATCCATGAGATCCTCATATTGCTGCTGGTAACTATCCAGAATGGAAATTCTTAAGGAAGCAGAACGCTCCCAGAAGAAAGGCGTCCACTCCAGCGTAGGGAACCATGAGACGCTGCCTAGAGAGACAAGACGCTGCCGCTCCAGTCACGCTGAATGACCTCAACGTCCTAACGCTTCACATGCTTAAAAAACCAGAACGCTACCTGAAGAAAGGCGTCCACTCCAGCGTAGGGAACCATGAGACGTTGCCCAGAGAGATGAGACGTTGCCGCTCCAGTCACGCTGAATGACCTCAGCATCTTAACGCTTCACACGCTTAAGGAAGCAGAACGCTCGCAGAAGAAAGGCATCCACTCCAGCGTAGGGATCGATGAGACGTTGCCCAGAGAGACGAGACGTTGTCGCTCCAGTCACGCTGAACAATCCCAACATCTTAACATTCCACACTCACGAGGAAGCAGAACTCTCGCGAAAGAAAGGCGTCCACGAAGGGAAGCGTTGGACGAGCGAAATACGCACCCTGTACAAAGTGTCGCATGCAAGCAAAGGTTGAAAGCGACCACCCTAGGCTAGAAAGCTAAACTCAAAACTATGATGAATTTATATACGCTCGCTATACAGCACCTCATTACATGTTTAATGATATTGTTATTTGCTAAGTCGATGGATATGCTGAATCATTAAACGCGTCATTAAAAAGGGCATATTGCATAAAGAGAAAATAGGCGATTGCAAACACGAATACCTTGCATTTCTAAACAAACGAATTTATATATTAGACCCATATATTGACTTAAGCAAAACCGTTACGCATAACCATGCATCCTTGAAAAATATTACGCTCAAAAGCCTAATAAAATAAGGGAAAAGCTACACTCCTAAACGAACGACAAATCCCAATAGTAAAACATATATATATGTATGTGAAAAAGCGAACATAAAGAGATCGCTCAAGGAGAAAAATGCAAGTATGATATGATGAAAAGAGTTCAAAATATTGCGGGCCTAAGCGAATAACTTAGGAGAGAATTATGGGCGCTCTCCTCAAGGACGCTTATGACCTAGCACGCCTAGCTATACACATTGCAGGCCTAAGCGAATAACTTAGGAGAGAATTGCGGGCACTCTCCTCAAGGACGCTTATGACCGAGCACGCCTAGCTACATATATCGCAGACCCAAGTGAAAGACTTGGGAAAGGATTGTGAGCGTCCTTTCCTCAAAAGTGCTTGAGAGTCTAGCATGCCTAGCTACATTGCAGATTTAAGCGAATAACTTAGGGGAGGTTTGTGGGCGTACTCTCCTCAAGAACGCGTAAAATCTAGCATGCCTAGCCATAATGCGGGTCTAAGTGAACCACTTAGGAGAGGTTAAAGGCGTACCCTCCTCAAGGACACTTAAGAACCTAGCACGCCTAAAGAACATATGTATAAACCATAAAAAAGCGCATTTTGATACCTGTCGCAATTGGCAAGACGCTTAGGAAAGCAAAAAGAAAAAATCTGAAAGGCATTAAAAAGCCTTCTGCATACACAAAATCCGCCCTAAGAAACTATCAAAAGCAAAAAACGTAAACCCAAAACCATGCAAAAGGCGTGAAGGTCCACATATGCAAAGCCTTGTATTTAACAAAGGATTCAAAGAAATGCTCAGCGTCATTGGAATGTTTTCAATATATGCTAACCAGCGATAAACTTCTCTTGATCATTTTAGCTTCGGTTATCTTGCTCAGAACTTCAAATTGGCATAAACGCCCCAAAAGCCCTAGCGCAAGTGCATACAACGAAAGGCATAACTCCCACAAACAAAATCCTATGTACCCAGCGTTGATAATCATCAATTTTAAGAATTTTTAACAAAGCTCAAGCATTTTGCATCTACTATATACAAAACTTACTCCGTCTGGAGGGCGTCTTCTGAAGACATCTTTAAAGGCCTTGATTATTATCAATCTGACCTGCACGAACGAATATGAAATCCCAATACCTTCGCAACCTGAGATACTTATATTGTCGCCCTCCGGTGGTTTAAATCATCCCAAGCATCAAAGGGATAAAATGATCAACGCCGCTCATGGGTAAAATTTCAGGTTTGACTACTAACTCATACTTGAATTATGATACTTAACATCACCCTGTTGAGAATGATTTGAAAGCAGGATACAGACAGCGAACCAATACGCTGAAAAAGGAATGGTGAACAAGAAGCCTTTGCACCTAAAGCGGGATAACTGCCTCCCAAGTGCAAAGGGGCAAATGCCATGGATCCAACTCGGAAAAGACGCTGTCAGAAAAGTCACAGAGCCAATCCAGAAAAAACACCGTCAGAAAAGTCACGGAGACAATCTAAAAAATACGCCCTCAGAAGAGTAGAGAAGAACGAGGCAACCCTAAATGAGGGCGAGCGAAGACAAACCATCCCCAAAGGAAGAAAATGAAAGAAAGAAAAAGGCAGGAAGTCAAAAACTTAGAGAAACAGAAGAAAACAACCACAAAACACAACAAGAGCTTCCACGAATAGAGAACTCAAGAAGAAAAGGCTGAGGAAGAATAAAAGACGCATCCCCAGTTAAAGCAACCTATTTAGACACCACAACACAAAGCGTTGAAAATTATGTGTGCACATCACAGTACTGCGCACTGCATGTGCAAGGGGGCAAATGTTCCGGATCAGTTTAGATACGCCCTGATGAAACACGCCCAGACTGATACAGCGCACAACAAGCCTGCACAAGCACACCTGGCCTGCATAGCGTGCAGGGAACAAACAGCACAGCAAGAAGACTAAGGCAAGTTTCTGCAGAAAGCGACAGCACAACGCAGCAGAGTCAGCCCAACATGCCTAACAGCGACAACTCATAACATGTACCCAAGAGCACATGCTGACTGACACAGTGCAACAGGGAGCAGGGCACAGCGCAACAGGGACAATAGAGTTTTATACCAAATTGGAAGAACCACTTTGGCCTCTAGGAAAGTCTGCTGACAGTAGCATGAAATGGGAAATAAAAGACAGCGACACAAGCAGAGAGCAGCAAGGGGAAAGGCGTATTTGTTTAGGCAAATTGTACAGTAAATAAATAAGCATCCAATGTAATACTTGGACCCCAAGTTTGGTATGCCTATATAAAAGGCACCAGGGGGCAACCAAAGGGAGAGGATCCCAGGGACAAAAGTCCCCTACCATGTAACCTCATTTTACGAAATATGAAGGAAATCTCTTCCACCATGTAACCATGCTTCACAATGAATATGAAACCCTTTATCTCAATCTCCATTTTCCATCCTCTTAATCTCAATCTCTATTTTCTCAATTTTGTACCGAAACACTCCTTAACCGTCGGCGTTCCCCTTCTCATATAAGACTTTTAACGATGGTTACATATATAACTGTCATCGTTTGTGCTTTCCACAACGTCTCCAATTCACCCGTCGTTGTAAAGTTCATCAAATTTTCAAAATTGTCATTGCGTCATATACGACGACAGGTGCATTTTAACCGTCCTCGCTAAGCGTTGTTATATCATATTTTTGCATTAGTGTTGTCTTTTCTGAAATTTTCTCATATCAACCATTAATGCAAAAACCTTAAGTTTAGATCAAAAGTTTGTAATCATTAAAACACATCATATAGGGTTTTGATTCAATAAGGATCACTCAAGATCCATGAGTTGGAATCGAACGAAGAAGGAAACGATAGAAAAGGTGGGTTTGTTGCTCTTAAAGTGAATTGGAAGGGTGTTAAGATTAGTACATCAAAGACACTTAAAGTTATAGACTCATCAAAAGTTTTAGAAGATTCTAATAATGAAGATAAGTTATCTTTCATCTCACAAAAGATTAGAGGAAGTGGAGGAAGAAAGGCAAGCTCAAAAGAGACCATCTTTCTGAAAAAAGACACCTAAAGAATGGACATCATAAGAAAAAGCTCAGATAATCTAGTATGAATGCAAAAGTATGTGCATATATAGCTAATCGAAATTCAAACTCAAGTCAAGCCTGGCTCTGAGAATAATAGTTCAAGGGGATCAAAATTGTGTACTTGATGAGTAAGGGTGGACTACTTTATGTAACACAATGGTTGGCTAGAATAAAAATATTTGATTGCCTTGTTACTTGGATAGGAGATCTTTATGATGACATTAGGATATATTGTTATCATAAAGGAATGAATGTCAGGATCCGATTTAGTGTCGAAATCTTCACCATAGAGGTGCATTTTTTGTCGAGATACTTGCAACTAATCTTTGTGCATTATGGTCTATATATAGCTGATTAGAACTTCTGTAAAGAGTTGAAATACAATATTGACGACCTTGAATGACATAGTAAAAGGCACCACTATCCATGAGCCAAAAGACTATAAAAATAAAACCATGGATATTAAAACAAGACCGATAATTAAACCGATGAAGGCATTGATCCACAATTCATTGGTTCAATCAAGGTTGAACCTTTGTCGAACCGATAATAATTAAATATATTTTTAATATTATATAGTATTTTTACTTAATTGCACTTTTGGTCCCTCTATTATAGCCTATCCATGATTTTGATCCCCTTGAATTTTTTTTTCGCGATTTTGATCCCCTTAAAATTTATAATCATGAATTAGTGGTCCCTCTTACACATACTTGGAGTCAGAGGTATACGGGGGCCAAAAGTTTGAACGTTATTCAGGATTATAAATTTTAGGGGGACCGAAATTGCGAAAAAAAAATTAGGGGGACCAAAATTCTTAAAAAATTATAATAAGATTAAAATAATAATAATTGACTAAATAATAAAAATTAATGTGTAATCCTTAAAAATTATCTTTATTTATCTCAAAAATATTTTAGATTGAAAAAAATAAAAAACTTGAAACTAGTTGATTCAACCGATTTTCTGGCACCAATTTTTTTACCAGTTTTATCGGTTCTAAAACTAGTCATTTTTTTGTGATATAGATTGGATACCATGTCGGTTCCCGGTCAGACAACTGGCCAGTCGGATTCGGTTTTGATAACTATGCTTGTAGCACACTTGTGTTGAATGCATAGGATTCTGAGCCAATTTGGATAAATTTTTCCAAAAGAACTTATAGGAGAAAAAAATTGAATAAACGAAGAAGGTAAAATGATTCTAACTTCTTTCATAAGTTGGAATTAGTCTTTGCAACTATACTTTTTAAAAAATACTCTCATTTAGCTTATGAAAAAAGTTAAAATCATGCTACCTTCTTAGTTCATTTTCTTTTCTTTTCTTATAATTTCATCTATAGAAGTTGATTCAAACTAGACCTATCTCCATATTGGAAAACTGTCTTTCCCATTGGAGTTCTAGTTGGAGTAAGGGAGAGATCATGATACTTCATTGCCTCTTGAAGTTTAGTTTCTTGTGTACTTATGGCCAGATTGGTCATGGATAAGTGAATCATTGGTAGGGGCTACCCTTGGATTGTAGTCGGAGACATGTCGCTAGTGTTATAACAATTTTTTAGGCAAGTTTCATAAGTTGGCCTGAACGTGTCCCAAGCCTGCTTTAAAACCGCCGTTGTACCAAAGAAGCAAACTGTATTCGTAACGGATAAAAGAATCGTACAATGATGAGTATGAGTAGATCTTGTCTAAGCGTGTGCATGTGGGCAAGATTAGCATTGTCTCGATGCTTAGGTGGGCATTCAGTGGTGCCACCAATGTACCCTTGAGGCAATAACCAATCAAAAGAGCACTAGTAGGAATTCTCCATGCATGATAATTGGTTCTATTTAGCTTGATGTACATCTAGCAGCGTTAAAAGCAATAAGTTTTATGACAAAAAAAGAGCAATAAGTTTGTTGGTTGAGATCAAGGAAACATTAGAGATGAATGTATCAAATCCAGATGATGTATTGGTCATGGCTGCGGTGTCTGGGGAATCACAAAAAAACTTAAGAGGGTTATAGGGATGCATCCATTAGAGATGAATGTATCAAATTCAGATGATGAATTGCATATCATTTCAGGTTTAGTCATCCAAATTGATGCAAACACAATAAATGTGGAGAGCAAGATTTCTTTGTGATTTACAAGGAAACACGACGAATTTGAACTGCAATCCACAAAAGAATGCTACATGGTCATACATATGGTTTTAAAACCCCTCAAACGCTAAAACAACCCATCCATGTTACCTCATTTGTAAGTTTAAACTTGCACCAACATAGATCAATATATCTATCTATCTATTCTATTACTACTATAAGAAAATAGTTCGCTCGGCTATACGTGTCACCTCCTCCTTTTCATTTGATTTTTTATAATAGAAAACAGTTCGCTCGGCTATACATGTCACCTCTTCCTTTTCTTTTGATTTTTTATAATTTTCTCTCTCCACGTGTGTTGCTTTTGTTTCCCTTTTCTTCTTTTAATTTTTTTCTCCAACCTGTCTTTGTCTCTTTCTTTCTTTTTTCTTTTTTTTAATTTATTATCATTTAAGCTGTTTTTTTTATTTTTCTGATAAATCATTTATCTCATTATTTTATTCACCAATAATTTCACTTATTATCTCTTTTATTTATTTAATTTATATTAAAATTATTTTTCTAATATATATGTCATGTTTTCTCACTTACTTTTTTTAGTTTTTATTTTTATTTAAATAAAGTGATTTTTTTATGAATCACGTGTATCCTCCATGGGCAGTTGTGCTTTTACCTACCATTTTCTTTCCTCTATCACACTTTAATTTTCTTTTTTTATTACTATATTAAAAAAATTTATCGCATTATTTATTCATTTTTTTGTTTGATTTACATAAAAATACAGATTAAAAAATATAATAAAATTATTGATTTATATTAAATTTAAAGTGTTTTTCTATTTATCATATTTATCTGTCTATTTTATTTATTAATGTTTTCACTTATTATCTCATCTATTCTATTTACTGATTCTCTATCTTAAAATTATTCTCCCAGTACTTGTGTCATGTTTTCTAAATTGAGTTTTTTTTTAATTTTTTATTCACATTTCGGTAAAATGATTTTTTTATGAAACGCATGTATCTTCCACGAGAGACAGTCATGTTCCTGCCGTTTTTTTATCATACATTCATTTTTTTATGTTTTATTATATAAAAATATTTTCTCTCATTATTCGTTCCTATTAATATGTTTTCCTCACAAGAATTATTTTTTTATGAATCACGAGTATCCTCAACGGGGTAAATCTATTACTACTATAAGAAAACGGTTCGCTCGGCTATACGTGTCACCTCCTCCTTTTCATTTGATTTTTTATAATAGAAAACAGTTCGCTCGGCTATACATGTCACCTCCTCCTTTTCTTTTGATTTTTTATAATTTTCTCTTTCCACGTGTGTTGCTTTTGTTTCTCTTTTCTTTTAATTTTTTTTCTCCAACCTTTCTTTGTCTCTTTCTTTTTTTTTTCTTTTTTTTTTAATTTATTATCATTTAAGCTGTTTTTTATTTTTCTGATAAATCATTTATCTCATTATTTTATTCACCAATAATTTCACTTATTATCTCTTTTATTTATTTAATTTATATTAAAATTATTTTTCTAATATATATGTCATGTTTTCTCACTTACTTTTTTTAGTTTTTTTATTTCAATAAAGTGATTTTTTTATGAATCACGTGTATCCTCCATGGGCAATTGTGCTTTTACCTACCATTTTCTTTCCTCTATCACACTTTAATTTTCTTTTTTTATTACTATATTAAAACAATTTATCCCATTATTTATTCATTTTTTGTTTGATTTACATAAAAATACAGATTAAAAAATATAATAAAATTATTGATTTATATTAAATTTAAAGTGTTTTTCTATTTATCATATTTATCTGTCTATTTTATTTATTAATGTTTTCACTTATTATCTCATCTATTCTATTTACTGATTCTCTATCTTAAAATTATTCTCCCAATACTTGTGTCATGTTTTCTCAATTGACTTTTTTTTTAATTTTTTATTCACATTTCGGTAAAATGATTTTTTTATGAAGCATATGTATCTTCCACGAGAGACAGTCATGTTCCTGCCGTTTTTTTATCATACATTCATTTTTTTATGTTTTATTATATAAAAATATTTTCTCTCATTATTCGTTCCTATTAATATGTTTCCTCACAAGAGTTATTTTTTTATGAATCACGAGTATCCTCAACGGGAGAAATTGTGCTTTTACTGTTTTCTTTTTTTTTCTCCATTTTTTATTAGACTTTAATTTTCTTATTTTATTATTATATTAACAAATTCTCTAATTATTCATTAATTCATATTTATTTATTTCATTACATAAAAACACATATTAAAAAACATAATAAATGTGTTGATTTACATTGAATATAAAGTGTATTTTCCAATATATCATTTATTTCTATATTTTATTCATTAATATTTTCACCTATATTCTATGTTATCTACTATCTACTATCTACTATCTACTGTACTATCATTTATCTCTCATTTTTTCCCTCTTTTTTCTTTTAATATTTTTTTTTAGTTTCCAATGCTTTTTTTGTTTTGTTTTCTTTTATATATGTTACTTTTATCTAATCTAATCTAATCTAATATATCTAATACATACTACGAAAATAAGACCCTTCTCTTGCCACCTGTCAAGCTCTTATGAGTTGTTTTTTCCGCTCAAAAACATCACCATCATTCTTTTTAAATGTTTCTTTGTTTTTTCCTTTTCATAAAACCCTTAAATGGTCCATGAAAATTTCTTTCCCGCCCATTTCTCTTCTTCTAATCTAATATATCTAATATACTATTTTTGGTGTTAACCATAGGTATCCCCTATTACCAGGAGCTTAGTCACAGTCATGTTCCTACCATTTTATTTTTTCTCACACATTAATTTTCTTTTTTATTATTCTTTTTACTTTCTTTTTATTTTTTAATCAAAATTATATCTCCATTTATTTAGTTTTTATTGTAGTATATTTTTTATGAATCACGGGTATCCTCCACGGGAGGCAGTCTTAATCATGTCGTTTTCTTTTTTCTTTTTATTTTTATCTCAGTTTCATTTTCTTTTTTTATTATGATATTAAAATATTTTCCTTTATTATTCATTTTTATTAATATATTTTATTATAAAAGAAAATTTCTTTCCCGCCCAATTTTGTTCTTCTAATCTAATATATCTAATATACTATTTTATTGTTAACCATAGGTATCCCCTATTACTAGGGGCAATACTATTCGGAGCTTAGTCACAGTTCTGTTCCTACCATTTTAATTTTTCTCACACATTAATTTTCTTTTATTATTATCCTTTTTACTTTCTTTTTATTTTTTTTATCAAAATTATATCTCCATTAATTTAGCTTCTATTGTAGTGTTTTTTTTATGAATCACGGGTATTCTCCACGGGAGGCAGTCTTAATCCTGTCATTTTCTTTTTTCTTTTATTTTTTATCTCATTTTCTTTTTTATTATGATATTAAAATATTTTCTCACATTATTCATTTTTATCAATATGTTTCATTATAAAAGATTTTTTTATGAGCTGCGGGTATTCTCCACGAAGACAATTCTGTTCCTACCATTTTATTTTTCCTCACACATTAATTTTCTTTTTTTATTATCCACAGCAGTACATGTGTCGTGTTTTCAAACTTTCTTTTTTTAGCTTTTTTTATTCTCAATTTAGTAATGATTTTTTATGCAATGAATAATTATGCAATGAATAACAAGTATCCTCCACAGAAGAGTCTTGCTTTTGTCATTTTCTTTTATTTCCATCGCACTTTTATTTTCTTTTTTTATTATATTAAATCATTTTAACTAATTATTCGTTCCTATAATTTATTTTATTATAAGAGTAATTTTTTTAATGAACCACAGGAGACAGTCTTGCTCTTACCATTTTTTTCTTTTTTTCTCATACATTAATTTTCTTTTTTATTATTATATTAAAACACATTCTCTTAATATATAAGTAGTTATGATAGCTAATATTTGATCCGGTGTGAAGCACGAGCAACATAAATCATACCATCAATTTACCCGTGCGAAGTCACGGGTCACCTACTAGTTTACAGTAAAAGAGAAATCAGATGAATGCCTCGTAAAGGAAGATATTTTGTAAGTAACCCCAAATACAGAGATGCATAGTACACCACATTCAGATGATAAACAATTGTACATTTTAATAACTAATTTGGTTGGACGTTTATCTTGTATTTGTATCATTCTTTCTTTTTCCCATGAATAAATTACAGGCACCTGGAGCAGTCAGCAGGAATAGGCCAGCAATTCCTTGGATACTGAGCGTGTGGAGTTCAAAAGAAGAATCATATCTTCGAGTTACAAGCACCTGGAACATTCTGCAAACATGCACCAGCAATTCCTTGGTTGGCGATTGTATAGTCCATAGAAGCAGAACATCTTTACTTTCTCATCAAGCTTCACCTTTATGAAAATGAGTTGACTCTTGAATCCTTCAGGCTCTGTAATCCAGTATAAAATTTTCAGACTTTAAGTATTATTATAAAACAGAAAAAAAAGAAAATACCAGTTAAAAACCAGCAAAAACTCATTAAGCATGTATATAACAAACCAGCCGTTTGAAGGATCTGTTGTATGAGGTTTTCTTTGTGTTCTCAGAATCTGGTTTAGCGCGATCCAGAGCCTACAAAACAAGTGTAAGTTTTATTACAACTTACGAGTTATACCATGAAAGTCAACAAATCGTAAAGGGAAAAGGACCACCTATGCACTTGTCAGACAAAAGCAATTAATCAGAAACTTGTTTGTCATGGGCCAATGCATCACAATAAGTTCAATTCTACCATACAAATTCTTTAATGGATAAAATATAGCTCGAGTGGGATTTTAGTTGGGCCCTATGCTGCCAATTAAATCAGACAACGTGCATTCCTTTGTAACAACCAAAAGCCAATATGAAGACAATATATACAAGGATAAGGGGGACTTTCCCTACTTAAAAAGAAACTTCTTAATGAGCAAATACTGACCATTAACGTAATATCCAGTATCAGCTATACTATTTTTTATAATCAAGCGTATTCAACATAAATGTCAAACCAGGGTGAGGTACTGAAAAATTTCACTAGTATGAGCTACCACAAAAGTTTAAACATAAAAATCATGCAAGATTACCTGAATCAAGGACTCCACACGACGCCGCATCCGTGTATGCATAAATCCTTCTGAGCACTGAAAAATATGTGTAGTGTAGATTAGGATCAAACATCTTCTACAAAGGTTTATTGTGAAAATATACTGTATCATTGGACAGCCAAATATATAAAAGGTATTAGCAGAAACTTCCAACTCCTTCCCCCTATTTAATCCCCCACTTTTGCATTACTAGTCCTTCCATCTGTTCTTTAGACAACTTTTCAAGCGTTCAAAATCCAGATCGATTGCCCCATGGTTTAAAGCTATCTTTAACTTTAAAATATGATAACTAAATTATTCTGTAATTTATTTTAGACAGAATGACTAATGAAGCCACTTCAACATCAAAATTCATTGCTAACCAAACTGCATACATTCCAAGCAACAATTCCATGTCAAGCAACACATTATCATTTTTGTAGAAAACACCAAAGTAATTCTCACTCGGATAACCATTGAAAGTCTAAACAAATTCTTTCTTAAGAAAGCATAAAATAAATTTACATTGAGATGCAATTTTTGCTCCCTATCATAAGAAAATAGGAGATATATAAAATTGTGCTAACTAGAGGAATTAAGCTCATGAAAAACACAAAATAGTGGGGAAAGGGTGTGATTAAGACAAGAGAACCACATTTTAGAGAACCAATTTAGTCTTATGCTAAAGAGACCAACCATGGAGAGAAAACACTTTCTAAGCGGTAAGACCTACATATTCATTGACTTGGAATTGGAAATGGCTAATGAGAGGATGCCATGAGAAGTCTATGCACATCCAACAGCTAGTGCCACAATGCATCCTTTAGCAGATGAAAGTTATATTTAAATAGTTGGGAAATGGGAAAAATGGTAAACTAGAATTGAGGGAGAAGCTTTGAAAAAATCAAAGATGTTGTATAAAATCACTCATGTGTATTCACCTAATAGCTTAATCTTTGGGATAGTTGGTTTATCACATCATATCAAAATCTCTATATGACTAGGTGGTCTATATTTAAAATTTTGCCACTCTTTTTTAGTAAAAAGTTCATTTTAGCGCAAGATAAATGGGTCCGTGCAATGTCCACTTTTCAAGTCCAAAGGACTTTTGCATGAGGGGGACATCTTAGATGTATAATATATAATCGTCCATTTGTCTCCAGGTAACATTAAGTGTTAGGATGGAGAATTTTAGAATTCTCAAAATTGTGATAGGGAATGTTAAGTGAATTGTATGTATGAGAGGAAACGTAAATGATAATAAAAAAAGTTAAACATAACAGAGAAATTTGAAACTCTCTCTCAATGTGTCATTTGAAATTCCTCCTATTTGTCATAAAAATTCCTCTTATTTGTCATTTGAATTCACATAAAATCTAGTAATTTCAAATTACTTTATCCAAACACAAGCTTAAGCTTTGGGAATCATCAGTTCAAGATGTGATATCAAAATTTATATAATCAAGTGGTCAATAATTTGATCTTCACTGCCCCATTCTTCTAACAAAAATGTTGAGCTTTCGCATAAGGTAGACATATGCATTGTCCACACTTCAAGCCCAAATGACTCTTATGTGAGGGAGCATGTTAGAGATGCAATATAAAACCATTCATGTGTTTTCACCTAATAGCTTAAGTTTTAGGGATGATCAATTCATGATAGAAAACATTTTTTTTTCCTGGTGAGTAGAGGTAAAACAAAGCACATAGAAGAAAAGTTCAGCAAGACACTCACCAGCACTAGTTTGGAGGTTAAATTGGGGGGTTATATTAAACCACAAGTCACATGGTTTAGGTATCTTGGATCTTATCATACAAAGTGACAAAGTGATTGGGGAAAATGTAACTCACAAGAACAAGATGGGAAACAAAATGGAGGAATGATTCATGTGTAACCTGTCATCACAAGGTGCCTCTCATGCTCAAAGGAAAAACATTGGTAAAGAGGCTAGCACAATAAACTTTGGTAAAGAAGACCAAAGAAAACCCTAAGGCCCCGATTTAAATAGTCTTTCCAAAAATCTGGTTTTTGATAGAGCACAATAGCAAAGAGGCTTTTGTTTTTGCAATTTCTCCACTTATCATATATTTATATTACAAAAAAGATCTTGATAAAAAATGCTACATTCTTTTTTTTTGTGTATTAAGTAACCACATGTATCCTCTATTACCAGGGGAAATCCTGTTTGGGACTTAGTCACACAGTTAAGGCTCCTTGCCCCTCCCCAGGAGTGTGTTTAGTGAGGATCGAACTCGGGAGCTCTTCCCACAATCTTAGTCTGCGTTGTCAACTGAGCCACAACTCTGGTAAAAAATGAAAAAATGCTATATTCTGCAAGAGTATAAAGATAACTCACTCTGTGCAGTTGAGGAACTAGACAGTTAGCTTAGTTACACAGTAAGTAGTAAGAATCTGTAGGAGTTGGTTGTAACTAACCGTTGACAACTGTCAACTTTCAGTTTTAGTTGAGTAATAGCACCCATGGAAATGCTTAGCTTGTAACAAAGCAAGTTAGTTAATCAGAATTCAGAATCTCTCCAGTTCTCTTTCTCTCTCAAACACTGGTTACTTATTTGCATTTTCCGTTGTTTTTATTCTGCTGAACATTCCAAATACATGCTTACACATATCTGTCTTTAAAATAAACATGTACAAGTGACTTCCTTTTCTCTCTTTCTATTAAAAGAAGAAATAAGAAATATTATTACACACGCAAACAACCTATGTATTAGTTTAAGGGTTCGTTTGGTAGTCAGGATATGATAGGATAGAAAAGAATAAAAGAGTTAGATAAGGAAGGGATTTATTAAGAGCAGGATAGAAGAGTGTCGGGAGAGAAGATTGTTGAGAGGCTAGAGCAAAAAGAGAAAGAAAAAATCTATCATATCCTGTCAATCCCCTAAGGATAAAAATTACATTAGAGAAAAAGATAGGATAGCCTAACATGATAAACTTATCTTATCCTATTATTGCAACAAACATTGGAAATAGAATAGGATAGGATATTAATATCCTATCTTGTCCTTTATCCTGGCCCATGCATATATGTGTCTGTGACTCTGTATTTTACATCACGTATTAGATACCCCAATTAACTTCATCCTAAGCTTTAAAACTTTAAGATCTACTTACAGTAACCCAAATAGAATCTTCACAATGGTACATAGGCAAAGAAGATAGTTTAAATCCCTAGTTAAATAATGCAAAAATATAATTTATGTAAAAGATGAAAATATATTCTTTATGGACCGAATAAAGCTCCACATAAGCATTGTGATGGCTCAATACTGAACACATGAAAGTAATATCATATTTATGTATGCAACTGAAGAACTTTGGTACAAAGAAAACCCCACCTTAACATGATAGCTAACATAGGCATGAAAAGTTGATAGACTCCATACTGTACGATCGAGTTTCTGGCCTTCAACATGACGAGGGAAGATAACTGCAGAGTTGAACATATTACATTGCAGTGACACTAGAAAAGCAAAATGAAATAAACATGGAGAGACTTTTCCTGACACTAACCAAATGATACAAATCCTGCATTTGCAGATAATGCGTCAGCAGACAGTCCTTTCAGTTCCAGTGGAGGAGTAAGAGACCACGAACAAGGAGGGGTATTATTAAGTCCAGCTGTACGCCTGGCTTCTACAAATTCCTAAATTATAATAAAGCTTGAAAGTTGAAAACATCAAACCACCCAAAAAGGAGCAAAGCACCACACATGAATGGTTATAAGATGCAACAAAAATGTTCCTCTATCTTTCTCTCCCCAGCCCACTCTCTTTCATCCCAGTGTTATAAATTATCTAAGAAACCATACCTGTAAGAATGAAGTTGCAAGGACAATGTCTATTGAATCATTGAATCTCATAGGATACACCACAGTCACCTTATCAGCCTGTCAAAACAACCATTTCATCACCTAATGCTAAGAGATGCTTTCCTCTCAAATAAATAAAATGGACCAATAAACATCCCTAACATCAATCTTGTCACAACAGTGTGACGAAACATACATTTTAAACACAAAAATATCAAAACCTGCAAACAAGATTTTTCCAATTTCAAATTAGAATTCTTATTTAATTATTTTCTCCTTTTCTTTATTTCCCATCTAAAAGCTATTAGCAACTATTCTTGCAGGTTTGCAGACCACACAAATAGCACTATCTCCTAATATATATGTGATATGCTTAGTTGATTATGGAGGTTTCTTTGGCACAGCATCTGAAATAGGATATGACTGGGCATTGCATTCTATTTGATGTGAGGCATGTGCTCTTTCAAGGGTGTCTCCCTAAAAGATATGTTGAGGGATTGGGCAGCATTGCTTGATTGATCTAATTCATTATTTGTGATTTCTTCTAAAAAAGTTGGTTATGTGCTGCAAACTTTGAGAAAAATTTGATAAGTCAATTACAAGGATTTGGGAAGCATAACAAGGGAAGGACTTGAAGAAGACACATAGTTTTGCAATAACTTGGTGGTTATGCATGGAACAAAATGACAGAATGTTCAAGGATAAATTACAACTAACTCTGTCATAGTATGTCAAGGATAAAGGATTTAGTTCACCCATGGCTTGAGCTGTAGGCAGCAAAGGCCCTGAACTCTTTTTTGACAAAAAAAGATGTATTTCTGTTCAATTATGATGTCAATAAATGGTCCACTCAGAGGATTCTTAGTTAAAACAAAGGACTTGGCAAGCTCTTTCTCTCCCCAGGATCTATTTCTTTCTTGGTTTTTATTCTCTCAATAGTTTCCTTTCAAATATATTGTCTTATCTTCTTCCTTTGTACATATCTTCTCTTTTCTAATAGAGCTCCCTTATCTTGTATACATAAAATAAAACCTGACAGGAAACAACATTTAAGCTAAATGGAAGTTAATCCTGCATATAGTATTGCTTTGGAATATGTAACTACTGCTTAGTGTAGGAAGAAAATGAAAATGTGAATAAAGAACCCCAAGCAGCGATAAAGGCTTAAGTAACAGAAAGTTGCATGTATTATCACACCTGAGGTAAAAGAAAAAAAGACTCGTTTGGCCGATGAACAAGGGCAACAGGTGAATCAATATCCGGAGCAACAGTTCTTGAAGCAAGATGCTTTAAAATTACTCTCAGTGGTGCACCAAGGACAACCTCCCTAACTGATGCAACTTTTACCAAAAAGAATGTCTCTGCTCTGCACAAGTTCAACATCACCAACTGTCAAAGAACAACATCAACAACCAAATGATTGAACCAAGAAATTCCTATTTTACTTTTTATAAAATGAGAACTTCAAGACAAGGCATCTTTAGAGCATATGCATGGAGGGATTAAAAACTTATTTCGTTGACATTGGATAAAGAGATAATATTTGGTAAGATTATTACAAAACTAAAGGATAAATAATTTTAAAAAAATTATTATCCAAACTGACCTACTAAATATAATTAATTAAATCCATGAAACTCATCAAAAGCATAAAGTACCTGACAACTTAAAACTATTTTTTTATTTGTATAATAGGAAAATTTGGGGGCTTGGATTAGAACGTAAGAGACCAGAAGAGTTTTCAAGAGTAAGAAATCCCAATATATCTAGTCTGCGTTTGGTTTGTAGTTAGGAATAGTGAGAATCAATTCTGCTCGAAATGATTTTAAAACACTTCCGTCCAATGTGCTTTGTAAATTGTGCATTATTCATTTCCTGCTATTGATTCTATAAATCTATCAAAATCAATTCTGCCCAATTGTAAACCAAACAGACACCTAGACTAATATTTTGAATATTGCTAAAAATTCAACAAGTTTACAAGATTTCTCAATATTGATGATTTGATTTTTCTGCATGTTTAGATGAACTTGCTTAGAAAAGCTTACAATAAAAATTACATAGTTTTTTTAGCTGAAAAGCTGTTGAGTATTGTCAAAGTCTCACATTGCCTAGACATAAGGCCAAATTATAGTATATAATCCTTGGGAATCTTCACCCTACAAGCTAGCTTTTGGGGTTGAGTTAGACCCAGTCCAAAATTTAAGATGGTACCAGAGCCTATCTTAGATGATTCGTTGTTATTGGATTGCCACCTGTAGATGTCTAATCCTACAAACTTCACACTCCAGATGTCCAAACTTGAGCGGGAGGGGGGTGTTATAGTCCAATATTGCCTTAGAGGTAAGGCCAAATTATAACATATAAGCCTTGGGTAATCTTCACCCTACAAGCTAGCTTTTGGGCTTGAGTTAGACCCGGTCCAAAGTTTAAGAATATTAGATTTTGGACCTAGCCTAACTCAACCCCAAAAGCTAGCTTGTAGGATGAGGATTGCCCAAGACTTATATACCACAATTTGGCCTTATCTCTAAGGCAATGTGGGACTCTAACACACCCCCTCACGCCCAGGGCTGGACATCTGGAGCGTGGCCAACTATACGGGTGGCGGCCAAATAACAACGGATCATCTAGGATAGGCTCTGATACCATCTTAGATTTTGGACCTGGCCTAACTCAACCCCAAAAGCTAGCTTGTAGGATGAGGATTGCCCAAGACTTATATACCACAATTTTAAGATCATACCTAGATGTAAAACTATTCACGCGCTTAACCCCAAGGTTGTCAAAATCGAAATCATACCTAGAATTGGAAGGAAGGAAGAAAGAAAAAACATAAATCGGGGGGATCATAACATAGATCCTAAGATCATACCTAAAATGCAAAATTATATTTTAACACAGACCACACACACAGACATATATGCATAGAAAATAACATAGATAAGAAAATAACCTCTAAATAACAACAAACATTAAGTGCATGTTTGGAAACATGTTTGCAATTCCAGAATTATGATAAGTGGATGCAAACATATGTGGATGAAAACTTGCTTTGATTATTGTGTCATTATATTTGGTTGCTCTGAACTAGAATTGATCTTGCCTCTAAACTTATTTTGAGTAGACGTGATAAATTATAGTTTTGCATTGAGTTAAAAAAATTTACACTAAATTTTACAACAAACTTATTTTCAAGATAAAAATTTCAAAACATAAATCACTTCACTTTAAACCTATGAAGCACCGACACCTCTGTCTTTAGGAGTGTCGCAGTGTCAGACACCGACCCGACATCGACACTTCACCGACACTCCTTGGACACGTGTCAGACACACTTCTGCAGTGTCCTATTAAAAAACAATTTTTTAAAGCTCGGACACCTCTCGGACATTGGTTAAGCCAAAGAGCAGACACTTCTTTCTACCTTAACACCTTTTGGACACTGCTAAATAAATATTTTTTAAAAAATATTAAAAAGTCAACCAAATAAAAAAAATAAAAAATTTCAAACTTGTTAAAAATAAAAAACGTAACCTTTGGTTCTAAAAGTTAAATTTAGATTTTTGTCATCTTTATTATATATACATATATGGGTTTTTCTAGCATGTGCAACCCTTGCACAGGATAATAAACCAAAAGAGGAAATGTTTTATTGGAAATTGCAACTACCACAATATTCAATGCATTGGTAATATTAAAAGTTGCAATTTCCAATAAAACATTTCTACTTTTGATTTATTATCCTGTGCAAGGTTGCACATGTTAGAAAAACCGTACACACACACACACACACACATATATATATACACACACACACACATAAGCGGTGTCCTGGTGTCCTATATTTTAGACATTAACCGTGTCCGAGTGTCTGTTTCGTGTCCGGTGTCCATTCGGAGTCGGTGCTTCATAGCTTCAAACTCATTTTTAAGCAAAATCAATTCTACAAAATCAAGTTCACTCAAACTCAAATTTTCCAACACTTACCCAAACACACTACTTAAACCTAAATTGAAAATTCATAAGGTTGCATACAACTCATAAGGCATATAACTCACCAGCCTCTAGCACCAGCACCTGACATTTTCCCTAACGATAAACCAGAACACAGCAAACAAACAGGGAGAACAAGAAAAGAGGTCAGAGGTTGAGGGGCTTGAGGCATGAAAGAAGAGAAAACAGACTGCGACCTCAAGATTGAACCTGCGAGTAGAGTAGACAACAGAAAGGCTGCCAACCAGTTGCAGAAGAGAGGCTGTGAGTAGTAGACAATGGAGAGGAAAGGTTTGGATGAAGAAGAAAGGGTTGCAGGTTTGGCTGCAAAACTGTGGGTAGTAGATGACAAAGAGGAGGATTTGGTCTCTAAGGGGTTGGGAGACTAAGATTAAGCTAATCAAAGAGCGATAAGGTTTTTTTGAGTCAGGCAGTGCAACCCATCTTGCAATGTCTGTGGGTCTAAAACTCGGTAAAGCACGTTGGTCCTATGCTTCCACATGCTTGCATGGCAATTCCACACAATCCAGACCATATTCATGAACAGGCAGGAATGAGATAAGAAATTGGGGGAAAACTCGTAGGATTGTGCAATCATGTGATCCTACAAACTGGCACACAATCTTGACAACCTTGTTTCACCTAATCATGATATAGTATCAGAGCCTCTATATCCATGTAGACGTAGTGTAGAGTTTCATTCTTTTTATCCCATTCTTTTTAATAAAAGTTAAATTTTAAAACAAAGTAGGATGGGCTAGTACATTATCGGCACTTCAAACCAAAAGGGCTCTTGCATGAGAGAACGTATTACATAAAAAATCATTCATGTCTGGGTGCATGTAAACTTTGGCAGCTTGAAGACCGGCTAAAGGCAAGCCTAGTATTGGTGGTTTCAGATAGAAGGATCAATAAAAAGTTCTCCAGCGGCAGAAGCAGTGAGGACAGGAGACTGCCAAAACGACTGCACCATAGTGATGGAGTGGTTAACTGGAATGCGAAACACAGTTGCTGGAAAAAAAAATCTGAGCTTTGAATATTGATGGCAAAAGCACTTTGGACCACCTCCTTCCAAAAAGCATGATACATCTTGAAAGTTCTGAAATTTGCAAAATATTTGGTTCAACAGATTACCACAATAAAGCACAAGCTTATAATCAAGTTTTTCCCATTGAATACGATTATCTACTGAAATCTCATTAGAAGTTTTCTCCAAGTGATGATAGAAACCTTGGACAAGAAATCAGGGTTCTATGGATGCAGACTAAGCTAAATAATTCTTTCCAATTAGCTTTTTCAAAGTGAATGTTTGGGTTCCACAAACAGAGAAAGAAGGAACATATGTAAGTTTCTGACTTAGAATGTGAGATGTAGCTTCAGTCTCCACCTTCACAAAACAGGCTGGTCACTACGAGAACAAAGGATAAGGAGAGGAAGGAGACAACTGACCACTAGAAGTCTAGAATGGAAGCAGGACCCAAGCCAATGAGTAGAATGACGCTGGTTTCACGGCGAATGGCTACAACGAATGTGGCATGTGAACAGCACATGCCAATAGAAGCATCTGTGCATGGTGGTGCACAAGAAGTTTCTGGCAAGAGGGAACACCACTTCAAGGACTAGCTGGTTATCAATTTCTGGACTGACCAGCAATTCCTTTTGATGGTGGGTCACAGATGTGTTCTAATGGACCAGATGCAGAAGACAAACCAGAAGTGGGACCCTTCCCACTTTGATAACAACTTGAGAAAGGTTAAGAGAATTTTAGAGTATAAAATTTCCAAATTGCTTGAGTGAATAGCACTCAGCAAAATTGATATTTATATATATCTAGAAATAAATACAACTTATAAGATAATTAATAAGGGTGCTACTTTTTATGTATATGAACCTACATATACATGAATCTAATTATTGTTTTCTATTGCTATTTCCAACAATGACCATTGTCTTCCTCTGGGTTATGCATCAAAAACAACATTGAGATGAACAAAAACAACAAAACTTAGAATATAGACAATCCAAAGCACATGTAGATGATACATGTTAATATTCCATATTAATTACATTACCCTAGATTCAGATTCATACCCACATCTAATTTGAAAATTGAAACAATCAACTAAGTGCTTCAATTATCAGCATATTTTAAAAATCCTATCTAATATACACACTCTAGACTCGAATATAAGCAACAAAAATCCACATATGGTGATCCAAAATATAAGCAAATCCCAACTAATTTTACCCTATTTAATGAGATAATCCAAAAATACCCTTCATTTAATTCAAATTTTATTTTCCAATGACCTTATTTAATGAGCCATGTACCAATAGAGAGAGTATTTCCACTTTAAACAAGTTCCAATAAAATTGAAATCTTCCATGACGGGCAAATTAGGGAATGCAGTTAATTTTTTAGATAACATTAAGAAAATTAAATGAAGATAACTAACATTCTTAATTAGCGTTAGTTTTTTTTTTTGCTTATATTGAGTCCTGAAGAGTATATAATGAACATAGATTCCTGAAACCAAAAATGGTGGAAAGATTTTACTATAGTAATGAAAAGTAATACTAATCAATTGTTTTAAAGCATAGAAAACACTGCAATTAACAAATTCAGCTTAAGAGGAAAAACTTCTCATAGAAAGGGGAATGTAAAGTTATGAAGACATCCTATATAGAACCTCGCTGTACCTTGATTTGCAGGAACCTTTGATAAATTTATTTTCAATGTGAGATTAAAGCCATCCCTTGGAGGGTCAAGAATTTGCACAAGACCACCATATGCAGCTTTTATTGCTTCAATGGCTCCAAAAGGAAGTCCACAGACAAAAATAGTTTCTGAAGATGGGGTAGGCAATGATACTGATAGCAAGAAAATATGAGGATTCTTCATTGACACCTACAATCATTTTTTCTTGGTCAAATGTGCAGCCCAAAACTGTCAAAACCCTACTTTTATCTAACAAAAACTATCTAGTCTTAAATTTAACCAGCAGCGATAAGCCATCAAAGGTAGTCAACTAAATATTTTCCATAATAATTGTCTCCATCAACAACATCGTTACCTGAATATGATATCGAACATCATCAAACTCAACCCAGTGGTGATCCAGTTCAACTCCTTTTTCAAGACTGAAACAGATATTATATCAACATTAGAATTGTGTGACAGATCATTAAAGCAGCAGAACTTCAGGTTTTATGATAATTTGCTTGGTCCGCAAAAATGAAGGGAAACAGCTAACATAACTGGACAAAAATGGAGTTCAAATGGTGTAGTCTCTTTAACAGTAAGTATAAATTAACCTGAATTGTATTATGAGATGAAGTCAAAGTCAACAATTACACACTTGGCATAAATGTAACAATAGTGTATTTTTTGGTCACAGGAAAATGAAAATAAAAAACCGCAACAAAAGCAAAAACGAAGAAAGGAGAGACACTACAAATGCCTACTACAGAGACTAAAAAAGGAATAAGCCCCCTTGGAGGGGTATTCCAATACTGCAAGGGCACAGGAGAACAAAGGCCCAGTTTTGTGAAGTAATCCGCACAAGAATTGCTAAGCAATCCCCACAGTAGTGTATGTTAAAAAGCTTTGTCATTTACCAAAATTTGTTCAAATTAAAGCAAGGCTGTATATATTTAATGACAGGCAATTTTCTGAAGTGGAGTACCTCTTGAGTCTCCTTAACTAATAAGCCTGTAAGTTTGCAGAGGAATCACATTCATGGCAAGGGAATGGCTGGTACACAGTAATCATGTCCGTGGTTAATTTGTGCAGTGAAAAAAAATTATGGTGAGTAGAAATGATCTTGAGAGAAGTTTATATTTTCAAGTGAGTAAAATTTTTAAAAACATACTTATATTTACACTTCTAAAGTGATTCTACTTTACCATCCAAACAAAATCAACTCTTCGAAACTCACTTTTAAAATATCATTCAACGCAAATCAATTAATTTTAACATCAATTCTTTCAAAGTCAACTTCATCAACATCAATTCTTTCAAAATCATTCTACAAAAACCTAAACCAAACAACCCTCTCTTCATTTCCCTTCTAACCATGATAAAAGGATTTGGTCTGATTAGACACAAGTCTTCACAGGAAAATGGGGTCTTTAAGGTGTATATAAGAAGGAATAAATTAGTTAAAATCAGTTACAATGGTAATTAGGTGGTTAGAGGTTAAATAGCGAGAACTATACAGCTGGGAGGGGCATTCAGAAATAATCAGTAGCTGACTGAGTCTCTCAGTTGTAAGGGGCAACCATTGTAAGGTGGTTGCCCGTCTTGTTTTCGCATCATAGCAGAAATAACAGAGTTCTTTCTCTCTTTCCCTCATTATCCTTCACTCTCATTTCTTGTCCTGCCAATTTTAGCCCTTGATCCTTTTTGGGTGTTTTCACATATTTTTTTTCCAATTCCTTACTGAAGAGAAATGCTGAGTAAGCCAATTAATTAGTTTCCTAGTCTTTTCCTATTAGTTGTCAAAACCTGTAATTCCAATTGTAATATCTCATCACTGTGAATATATGTACATTTGCCAGGCCAGATTCAGGTTATGCCTTCTGCATACTTTCATCTCTAAACCTAATGACATGATATTAGAGCCTCTGGTTCCTGAAGGTCTCCCACAACATTCTTGTTCTTCCTCCCACTCTCTTTCCTGTTTCCCTGATAATTACTTATTGAAATGGGCTGATTGGTTGATCCTATTGGTGTCATGTCCTCCTTTCTTCTCTCTATGGTGCACAGCCTAGACATTGGATAAAGGTTTGATGTCTAGAGGTGATCCAAAAGGGATCATAACTGTTGTAGGGAAAAGCAAAAGGGTTCTCACATTTGACGGGAGTTGCACAACACTGTTGTTATTTTGGTTGACAATCATAATCGGGACCTCTGGCACTCTGCTTCATTATCTCCACAGGTATTCTGTTCTGTTCTGGGCAAGGCAGTCCAGAGAAGATCTTGTTGATTGACTGTAGACAGTTGGATAGCTTGATTTGGGCAAATGTGTTTAATACAGTGAGTTGGTGACAACATATGAAAAGACAAAAGGAAGTAGTGACTGAGGTTCTCTCCTCCAATACAACAATGACAGATAGGAAACTGAATGACAAATTATGTTTTATGTAAAGGATTTGTTAAGAGACATCTCTCTTGCAATGACCTGGAAAAGCACCTCACTGTTGATCCACCCCAGGAAACTGCAGCCAAAGAGAAGTGGATGAGGAAGATGACAGAATTCTTAATCAAACCCTGAACTACAGGATCAAGTTGGGCATTGTAGTATAGTAAAAGAATTATGGGCACATCTCAAATCTTTAAATGCTGGTGAACATAACTCATTCCATGTTCATGAGCTGACAAGAGGTTTATATCAGGCAGCAAATAAATGAAGAACTTTACTTCAATATTATTCTGATGTCAACCAAGTGTTTGAAGAGAAACCCTGCATCCACTGAATACAGACATTAAACAAATATAACAAGAGGAATTAATTATGCCGTGTTTTCTTTGGCTGGATTAGATTCAAAGTATGAGGTGGCCTGTACTCAACTTTCCACAGGCTGCTGGAAAACTGTCTAAGGTGTTATCTTGGCTACAGAGGATTTGTAAAGATGCTGGAAAGGATGTGTGATGTGTCTGCTGGACAATACTGCCTTAGTCAGCTCCATCTCACGGACTGACAACGATCATGATGTGTGAAGTAGTACTAAAGGTGCACGTGAAGAGAGAGATGAAAACAGAGATGGCTCATGCACCTGTCATCATTGTGGGGAACCCAGTTATACGAAGAATTGTTGGAAACTGCATGGAAAGCTGTGAGCTTTCAAACACCAATATTTGCCCGTGCTGCCATTAGACAAGGCTACCTACCCTACTACGATTGAGTCAGAAATTCCTGTCACTGTTTCAGTCCCAGTTGATGAGTATGCACTTTTCATTAAGAGTGTGTTTGGTAAAACTAGCTAAAAAGCTAGATGAAAGCTAAAAAGGTAGTTGAAAGCTAAAAGCTGAAAAGCTAGTTGATTTGCTTGAAAGTGTTTTGGTAAAACTAGCTGAAATTGGTAAAATGACATACAAGGACATCATTAATTATTAAATAGTGATGAGTGGGGGTGGTTGAGGGATAAACTTGTAATAAATTTTCAGCTAGTAGCTGAAAATGAGAGTTTTTTTTAAAAAGCTACTTGAGGTAGCTTTTCTTGAAAAGCTAGTGGCTACCTAAAAAAACCACCTTACCAAACACTGATGAAATGGTTTCAGCTATTAATTTTAGCTTTCAGTTGGCTGAAATGCCTTACCAAACACACTCTAAGTCTTATTCTTCACAGAAACTGGCCAAGTCTTCCATGGCTATTTTAGTATGGATAGTTAACCCTATCACTTGCCTTTCCCCTGCCTCTGCGGGCTGGATCATCAACTCCAATGTCCCTAACCATATGACAGGAATATAGGAAGCAAGTATCTTATTTGTGTCTTTTTGTATCACATCACAAGAATCTTATATATAAGTTTTTATTCTTTCTCTTCTTTCCTTTATCACTAAAACCCTACAACATTAAAAATAATCCAACTTCATTCTATCATCCAATTTCTCTCATGTCACTCTACCAGACGATTCCACTTCTCATATTACAAGGAGTGGTACTGCAAAACCCACTAGTTCCTTGCGCCATCTGCTATTTGTATTCCTGATTTTTTCTTTAATCTCCTTTTGGTTTGCCAAAATACAAAAAAACATAATTGCAGGCTGTAGATAAATATAGATAGTAAAAGCAAGAGCATGGAGAGAGACATGTGAGAATTGGATATACTGGAATTTTTTTTTCGGTGTACAAAGAAAGCAATGAGGTTTGAACCTAGAACCTCGTGTTAAACTACCCGGACCCCCAACCACTAGGCCGACCCTAGTGGGTGGATATATTGAAATTGAATACACTACAATGTGTAGTAACCTAGATATATATATCAGAATAAGTACCCTAGTGGGCCAAGCCCATAACTAGTAATAAGTTCTATCATAATCCTAATGCGGCTACTCATAACACAGGCCAAACCATAAAGAAGGATTTAGCTTTAAAATTTAAATGGTCTTTCATTAAATAATTTATGATAGAACATCATGGTGTCAGTTGATCCTTGTAGCTGACCCATCTACTGGGAAAAGGCTTTTATTCGTGTTGTTGTACTGTGTTTTTCAAGATGTTGGTATAAAGAAGAAAAAATAATGTGGCAGCAAGGATCATCATAGAGACTCTGATATCACGACAAAATCCAACTTTCCTAAGAGCTTAAATTATAAGTTAAACGGTAATGAATGGTTTTATATCTAACAAAATACAAGTCATTACAAACCCGAAGGGGTAACAAGACTCGCTTGGGACTGAACCTAACATCAAGTGCTTCCTAAAGAAGCTGTCTACCATTAGAAACAAACTTTATTTTTTTGCATGAACTTGTATATAAGTTGTTACCTTCCCATCCTTTCAACCTACACTCCATTCCTTAACCTTCCCAGCAAAAAAAGTTAAAATGCCATAACCACATTAAACTCCATCATATCTACCATTATAGTTATATGAAAATGGACCGAAGTCAAACAAGGAAGCATTTGTGTGCCAAATTAGGAAACTGTCTCAATTAGAGAAAGTAACCCCAATCAAACAGAAACATGGCTCAAAACGCACGCGTTTTATATGCCTCGACATTCATTGATTAACGGTGTGAAATGAGAGGAGCAGAAGCGAGTAGAAGAGAAAGTGCGTACTTTTGAGCCCGATTCAACAAGGTCTGGAGCAAGAACCTTGAATGAGACTGCAAGAGTATCATGGATCCTTTCGGAAGTGGAAGCGAGAGAGGTGAGTCAGATCGAGAGAGAGAGAGAGAGAGCGAACGATTCCTTTCTTGGTGTCCCGGGGTTTGGTTTCGGAGGGCAAAATCAAAATGATTGTGCTGATGCTGTCAATGCCCTATGCGTGGATGTGGATGCCACTGCCTAACTAGTTTTTCCCTTTTACTAGTCCTTGTCGCTAGTATCAACCTATTAAATGCTTTTTTTTACTTCTATTAAATACTTTTAAATTTAAAAATGTGAATTAAAAATTTTAAAATTAAAAGAATAATTAATTTATATAAAATTAAAAAGTATAATTTTTGTTTTTTTGTTGAAAACTAAAAAATATATTGGAAAATATTTAAAATAAAAAACATATATATAGTTAATTTGAAATTTTGAATTAAAAAAAATATTAATAACATACCTCATTATTAAAAAATTGAGATATTAAGT
Organism: Sesbania bispinosa; assembly: GCA_026901365.1. NCBI lineage: Eukaryota > Viridiplantae > Streptophyta > Magnoliopsida > Fabales > Fabaceae > Sesbania > Sesbania bispinosa. The sequence goes on from QLOH01001028.1 coordinate 145,603, forward strand.
TACTCTTAATTTTATTTTAGTTTAATACAAAGAGCAAATAATTTTATAAGTTGTGCATGTCATCCATCATTACTTTGTCTTTTAACTACTAAATTAATTGATGATTACACCTCTAGTTAAAAATTTATTTAAATTTAAAAATAATAATTTTATCATATTCAAAAATAAAATACAACTTTATAATAAAAAGTACTTATCACTAAGAATGCAATTATGGATTATATAAAAAAAATTTTAATAAGATAACAAAATTATAATATTATGTATATGAAATTATGTTACTTGTCCCCAAAGTACTACTACATTATAAATTAAAAATATGATCAATTCAAAAAAAATAAAGTAGAAAATAAAATTTAATACTTTTTATGAAAATTCTTGCAAGTATGTGTTCTTGTTAAGGGTGGTTGTGCTGGATTTCAAAACCATTAAAAAGGGTTTTTACACCTAGTTGGGTGATTGTAAGTTCTCAGTGTTTTATGTAAAAAATAATAATTTAATTTTTACAACTCAAAACTAAAAACTTTAAGGTTGAGAGTTTTCAATTTTTTATTTTTAAAGAATTTTAATTAAGTTTTTACAACTCAAAATTAAAAAAAAATTCAATTTTTGGTTTTTAAAGGAGTTCAACAAGTTTTTACAATTCAAAACTGAAAACGACTTTTTGTGGTTTGCAAAATGTCCATTTTGAAAAACCACAAAAAGTGGTTTTAGTTTTTAGTTTTGAATTGTAAAAACTTGGTTGAAATCATTTGAGAATCAAAAACGGAAAACTTGCACCAACCTCAAACGGCAGGCCCTGTTTGAGGCGGTTTTCAATTTTTAGTTTTGAAATTTTTAAATACCAAAACCAGTTTTCAGTTTTATGGTTTCCAGTTTCAATTTGAAGTTTTCTGCATTACAGGAATAATTCTTTCACAAATCATGTAAAAAAATTATTACATGAGCACTAATGATAAAAAAAAATTAATAACAACAATATTAACAACAATAATAACAATAATAATAATTCCATAATCCATATTTTTTTATTACATACTAAGTAGACATTACAAATGAGCAATATTAATAAAGATAGAAATAAAAAAAAGACATAATAGTAATGTTTTTTATGTCCTATAAGTGTTGGACTTAAGCCTCATTGGAAGATACAAGTGGTCATCATGTCTCTCATATATTAAGGAGTTTTGGTTTTGTTGTAGGAAGTAGAAATTTTATATTCATTTTGCAGTGCCAAACAAGTTTCAATAGATGTGACACTTGTATTGTTTGTTTTTAGATTTAGGCCAGTGAAATGTGTTTGTTAATTAGTTTTACTTTGATTGTAATCATGTAAGTTGAACTCATGTTTTAGTTTTCATGTTTGGATAGCTTGGAAACTAATTTACTCAACCAAGTATTGATTTGCCTCTGGTATAATCGATTACTTTAGTTGGTAATTGACCCCAAGTTGCGACACCCTTAGTTATACCACTAAGAGTATCACATTACGAACGTAACCGACGACTCTCGTTTTTAAATATACTTAGAAAATACGGGAATATTTTTTTTTGAAAGGGTTTTAATAAGAAACTTAGTCATCAACAACTAATCTCATTCTAATTCTATTTTAGATATTTATGAAAACATCCTTTCCTTAATTCTGAAATACGTTTTCGGAAAACATCTAGTCGATTTAATCATTCCGCATACATACACAACATACACGCAGATATAAAGTGGAGACTAGGGAAGAAGCATGAGAAACATACATGTACATAACCACAGTGTCAAGTGATCCCCGAGATACAACACCATCACACAAAATAAGAGTTCTGGCAGTAATAAATAAAACCTCTATCAATACAACCAAAATAAGAGGTCACTAATCAGAGCTGCTACTACTAGACTCATGACTACCCTAGACACACTCCTCTACTCATCGTCATTCGACTCAGCAGGGGCAGCCCTACAACTCCTCCTCCCAGCATCCGGGATGGTAAACATCCTGAATTCCTCTGAAGGAATGCCATCAGGAGAATCCTCCCTCAGCTCCTCATCCTCGGGGTCCTCCTCAGGGTCCTCCTCTGGATCCTCCTCCTCGGATGAAGTATCATCAATGACGATCAGATCAGGCTCACTGGCGGAAGGACGACCGAATGCACTGAAACGCATGGTCGGTGGGGATGACACCTCTGGTCCAAGAGTATAGCGAGGGGAATCCGGCTCTCCCATAGTGGCCATCCGTGAGGACTGGGAAGAAGTAGATGGAACGGGACGATGACGACGGTTGAGGAAGGTAGTGTGACGACGAAGTCCTGGTGGTGTCTCGAACTCCAGAATCACAGGCACAGTGATGACGACCTCTGGCACAAGGGGAAGGCTGGGGTGAGAGATCGTGACGCGTACTTCCCCTGTGAATATGCAGCGTCTAGGAATGTCCGTGACCCACCACTGTCCTCGTGGCCCTCATCTCAGCGTTACCCTCATGGTCGACATCTTGAAGCTCCCTAAACCCGACTGACGATGGCGAAAGAACGCGACGACAGAGAATAGAAGCAGAGAAGAAAGGGTGAGAACATCACATGAACTCATAACAAGTAGAACATAGTAACTAGAGCATCAACAAAACATTCACAAACATCCACATAATCTCAATCACAAGTATGCAGTTGATGCTACCATGCTATATATATCTAATGCATGAGGGCCCGGGAAAACAGCACCAAAAGCAGAGCACACAGCAACTGCTCGACCATATATGCGCAATATATCATGAGTATAGTCTGTACTAGCGAGTAGTACGAAGAGCATTGCTCAATCTCCGGCCAAGACGATTTTCCGACTTCCAGACAAACTCACTGATTATGAAAACTTGAGAGCGACGGGATAGTCAAGCCTGTACCCCGTTTGCACGACAATAGGGGGCGAGCCTATGCCACTTATGCCATTTCGGGACCTGACTCATCCTCAGGGCTGGTCTCCTAGACCGCTGGTGTTCTTTGCAAAACCCAGTGCACCCGTCTCATCCAATTTCACACTGTACTAGAGTGGTATTGCCATATAGGTCGTAAGGCTTTTGAACCTTAATCCTTATCGATGCATATGATGTATGTCACACCGCAAACACTTACAACATTACATCCTTACAGACAAGCTAATCGAGCTCTTTCTACATTGCCACTTTACCGTGGTGCAACCTTGTAGATTCAATGTCTTTCCTTCAAGGAAAACCAGACAATGCTTTCTCAGCATACACAATCCTTACAGGCAAAGCCCATTGAATCATTCAACGTCACCACTTCCCCGTGGTACGGCCCGATTCAATGTCTTTCCTTCAAGGAAACCGAACCCTATCTTGGGTTGGAACCGCACTCTCTCACTAAGCTTCTCAAGTCTTATGTAGAAAGAGTGTGTTGGTTATAATCTTTTAAGGTAGTTTGTACTAACGTTCTTGATAATCATGTCCACTTAAGTCCTATAATTTACTAAGTCTTATGATTGTGTCTTATGGATAGTATTACTTATCCTAATTCTCCTTGTATGACTAATTAAGAGTAGGTTTAACCTTTAATTATGACTAGTTCCCATTAATTGAATTTCAATTAATCTTGACTTTCTTTAATTAAGTTTTTAATCCTTACTTAAGATCCTAATTAATTTATAATTATCCCTTAATCTCTTTCTTAATCTGGGGTTAGGATTTTTAATTACGTTTGATCAAGGTTAATCATAATTAATTAGTCTTTAACCATCATTAGGGATTAATTACTTAATTAATGCTCATATTAGGATTAATTATATTTAGGCTTAATTAATCTTTAATTAACTTAAATAAATTAGATTAATCAACTTAAGTAATTAAATTAATTAAATTCGTTAATTAATTCTAAGCTTAATCTTAACAACTTAGATTAATTATTTTTAATTATCTTTTAAATTGAGCTTTTACTTTCTTTTTAAATACTTTTAGACTTAAAATAAAAAGCCTAAAAGTTATTGGGCCCATGAGAGCTCATTTTTACTCTTAATAAATTAAAAACATGACTTTTAAATGGACTTTCATTTTAATTAATTTAGAAATCCGAAAATAATAATTTAATTTAAAAGCTTAACTTATTTGCATTTTAGCCCTTTTTGTTACAATTTTATCTTTTAGTCCTTTTGAGCCAATTTAGCCCAAAAACATGTTTTAAACATCCTTTTGATCTTTTTAGGATCAAAAAGGACATTCTTGATGAGTTTCATCAAGAACACTCATGAACATCAAGAACAACCTTGAATGTTCATCCACAACTTCAATCTTTTCCAGAATTTCCAGCCACCATACAATCATTTCAAAACCACAAAGATCACACCAAATCATGCCAAAATCACCAATGCACACATTCAAGTTCAACTTCATTTTTTTAGCTAAAAATAGCACTTTCTCAAGCATCAACCATCAAGACAATTTTGTAATTCCATCCAATCACATGCATGTTCATCAAATCATCATCTAAACACATTTCCAACATCAACTAAAATTTTAGAAACATGCAGCAACACAAACACATTAACAAGCAAGTTTTTCTTTTTTTTTTCAATAAAATTCCAAGCAAACAGCCACTGTGCAGATCGAATATCTCCCAGCCTAGACATCATATCAACGATCTGACCGTTCAAAATGAATATTCAAGTGTTATAAACCAGCCACTAAAATTTCAGCCCGATCCAACGGGGAACGAATTCGCAGTCGCCATTTTATGGTCGCTGCTCTATGTAAAAACGGGAAAAATTTCTTTCCAACAAGTTTCACAATTTGCATGCATCATCAACCACACTCCAAACATATTTCAAGCATCATAATAAACATAAGAACATGTAAACAACCCAGCTCCAAGAATCCAAAACATTTGCTCAAAGAAAAGCTCAAAAAGATGATTTTTTTTTCAAGGAAAAACAAGAGAAAAAGACAAGGATTCAAGGGCAAATCCTTGACTCTAGTTACAAATCCTACTAGAGTTCAAGTTCTCCCCCCCTTACCTCAATCTCTCAAGAGAAAATGTGCAGAATTTCTGCTCCAAAACAGCCCCTCAAAGGTCCTCCTTTTAGTCACCAACAAGGATTTTTCAAGGCTAGAAGGCTTAAAAATGGAAGCTTTGGTTCAAAGATGGAACCTTGGCTTGATTGTGTTTATGGAAAGGATGAAGATTTTGGAGAGAAGATGGTGAGGATGAAGAATGGCTCACGGCCAAGGAGAAGGAAATGAGAGAAAAGTGAGAGAAAAGACCAAGCTTGCATGTAGGAAAAAGGTGAAAGTGAAGTGGTGATTTGATGCCATCAAGTCACCTTTTTCTTACACAAAGCTTGAGTGGAAAGGAAGGAAAAGCAATGTCTCTTCATGCATTCATGGCTGGTTGCACGGTCTTTGAGGAGAAAAAGGGAAGGCTTGTGCAATTTTTCTGGCCCGGATCAAGAGAATTCGGGCCCGGGTCAAGGTATAGGAGGGCAAAAAGGTCATTTTCACAGAAAAATCCTAAAAATTCCCAAAAAATTCCTAAAAATAGGAAATTCAATTCTGAATCCAAAAATATAAATTTTGATGATTAAAAATAAATTTTAATCATTCAAAATCCAATAAAACACTCAAAACGGCAAAAACGGCAAAAACGGTAAAACGCGGGCGTTACAACTCTTCCTCTCTAAAAAGAAATTTCATCCTCGAAATTTGTGCGTACCTTCTTGAAATAATTTAGGGTGAGACTGTTTCACTTGCTCTTCCACTTCCCAAGTTGCATTGCCTTCATCGGTTGCACTCCAAATAACCTTTACTAACGGAATCTCCTTCCCTCTCAACTGCTTTATCCTTCGGTCTCCGATTCGCACAGGCAATGCCTCATAAGTCAGGTTTTCTTTTAATTGTATCATATCGGGTTCTATGACGTGTGAGGGGTCAGGAATGTACTTGCGGAGTCGTGACACATGAAACACATTATGTAGGTTTGAAAGAAAAGGTGGCAAAGCAATCTGGTAAGCGACAGGGCCAATTTTTTTTTCAAAATTTGGTAGGGACCAATGAATTTAGGTGTAAGCTTTCGAGATCGCATTGCCCTGCCAACCCCAGTTGTTGGTGTAACTCTCAAAAACACGTGATCTCCTTCTTTGAATTCTAGGGGTTTCCTCCTCCGATCATAGTAGCTCTTCTGCCTGCTCTGTGATATTCTCATCTTTTCCTGGATCATTTTGATCTTTTCCGTGGTTTGCTGGATCATCTCAGGCCCTAAAACTAGGCCATCGCCAGATTCGAACCAACACAAGGGTGTCCTACACTTTCTACCATACAGGGCTTCATAAGGTGCCATCCCAATACTGGAATGGAAGCTATTGTTGTAGGTGAACTCGATCAGTGCCAACAACTAATCCCAATTCCCTTTGTGTTCTAACACACATGCCCTTAGCAAATCCTCTAGGGACTGGATAGTCCGCTCAGACTGACCATCTGTTTGAGGGTGATAGGATGAACTAAGCCTCAACTTGGTTCCTAGAGCTTGCTGCAGACTATTCCAAAATCTAGATGTAAACCTAGGGTCTCTTTCTGACACAATGCTAGATGGAACCCCATGCAATCTTATTACTTCCTTTATGTATAGCTGGGTCAACTTTTCTAGAGAAAACTTGATGTTGATGGGTAGGAAATGGGCAGATTTTGTTAACCTATCAACTATCACCCATTTAGCATCAAAACCTGCCGGAGTTCTAGGTAATCCTACCACGAAATCCATAGATATGCTATCCCATTTCCATTCAGGGACATCCAAAGGTTGTAACTCTCCTGATGGTCTCTGATGTTCAATCTTAGCTTTCTAACACACCAAACAAGATGCTACATACTCTGCTACTTCCTTTTTCATCCCAGACCACCAAAACATCTTTTTCAGATCTTGGTACATCTTTGTTGCCCCAGGGTGAATACTTAACTTACTTTTGTGTGCTTCCTCTAAGATCAGATTCCTTAATTCCTTATCATCAGGCACACATATCCTACCTTTGAATCTAACAATACCATCAGCACCCTTATGAAACTCAGATTCTCCTTTCTTAGGAACTAGGTCCTTCAAAACTTGCAAAGATTGATCCTTTTTCCTGAGCTACTCGGACTTGTTCCAAGAAATCACTTGAAATTTTCATGGTTCCCAAAACTACACTCTTAGAACTAAACCCAACCTCCAGGTTCATGTCTCTAAATCCTTCTATCAATTCTAGTTCCTTAACCATCATTGCTGACATATGCAAGGATTTCCTACTCAAGGCATCAGCCACCACATTGGCTTTCCCAGGGTGGTACTGCAGGCTAAAATCATAATCCTTTAAGAACTCCATCCATCTCCTTTGCCTCATATTCAGCTCCTTCTGATCAAACAGATATTTCAAACTCTTATGGTCACTAAAAACTTCAAACCTAGCGCCATACAGATGATGCCTCCAAATCTTCAAAGCAAAGACTATGGCTGCCAGTTCTAAATCATGTGTGGGGTAATTTACTTCGTTGTGTTCATAATTGCCTAGAGGCATAAGCCACTACTTTTCCATTTTGCATCAACACAGCCTAATCCTTGTTTTGAAGCATCACAGTATACTTCAAAACTCTCTTGTGGGTCAAGTAAGACTAACACAGACGCAATAGTTAACCTTTTTTCCAATTCCTGAAAACTATCATCACCTTTTGGATCTACACAAAAGTTGGTCTTCCCTAATCATACGGGTCAACGGGGTTGCTATCCCAGAAAAATTCTTAATAAACTTATGGTGGTAACCAGCTGACCCTAAAAAGCTTCTCATAGTAATGCAGTTTCTACCTTAGCTGGGTCTATACTAACTTCTCCACTAGAGATCTCATGACCTAGGTAGTTCACTTCCTCCAACCAAATTCACACTTAGGTAACTTAACACACAATTTTCTATTCCTCAAAGTTATTCCAAAGAATTCTATACTTCCCGACGGGTCCTAGAAATAGGAGAGGACATTGCACGAAGGAATGAGGATAGGTTGGCTTAAATGAGGCTAGAAAATTGGGTTCACTAAGGAGGGAAAAGAACATCAATGACAACCAATCCAGATGGAATCATCAAAAACATGTAGCATTCATGGTAAAGTTCAAAGCGAATTGTAAGATTACCTATAGTCTCGGTATATAGATGGAAGCAATCTATCTTAGGGAGTATTATTATTGTTCCTTATGGTTATATACTTCTAGGGTTTGTATCTGTCCCCTAGGGTAACCTTACGCGAAACGTCACCTACTTATGTCTAGTACTATTCCAATCCAATCTCCAAAATCCGGCCTAACTATTTACTAGTTTATATATCTTTCCTTGAAGGTCTAAGTCCATTAAGATCAATGCGCAAACCAATCCTATAACAATTAATAAGATTATACTTAATCAATCATACTTGTAATCCAAATTCAATCTGATCATTTACGAGATTTCAATCACATACTTATTTCAAGCTACAGAGTCGCCAATCAAGCATAACCCTTAATCATCAAGGTCAATACCTACCATAATCCCTCATTAATTGTCATCTCTATTATTTCCACTAACCTCACGGAAGTGTCATTCTTACTTAGACTCCACAATTTTAGTTCTTATAGTTCCTATCGGTAAATCTAATTCTCCATCGCATGACTTCTTTCTTCAACCTCCTACTTAATCTTGATACTTAATAGATCCTTTGCTTAGCCATATCCTATCATCCGACTAGAATTTGCTTAAGGATTACATCTTATGCTATTGGTCTCAATGTTTAGACTTCTTTTATCTTAATCGATTTTTCCATTTTTTTCTATAAATCCTTATTTTATCACTCCGCTAGAGATAGCGATCATATTCTAGTGCATCTATCAAACTTCAATCGTGGCACTCATTCCACAGTTAAACCCTCTTAGACTTCAAGTTCATCAACAAGGTATCCAAATATGCCTTAATTGCTAAGATCAAACTCCAATATGCGTGTTTGTCATCCTTATCCTAAACTCCATCATTAATTACCCTGAGTATATTCCAAGTCATCAATCACTCCTAACTCGCTTTACCAAATTATATATATATATATCAATAATCGAATCCTTAAGAGCTATTAGTACCAATCCTTAAATCTCACAACCTTAATAATTAAACCTCAATGATCAATCACCTTAAACTTAAATTTACAACCTCGAGTTCATCATCGATCTCTTAGGTTTCTCATATAAAGGAATATACATCTAATCTTGGTGGTTATCCTACTCTAACTTTTGATACTTCACTCAACATTTCAAACCACAAGCTAAATCAACTATTGGCTATACTAATATACGATCTCGGGACCTAGAGGTCTTAGCAAACTCGTTTCAGAAGCTTAATTACTTAGTTCAATCATACTACCCTAATCCTAATAAGGGTGTTAAGCTTATTCTTTTATGAGGTGTGATATTATGCTACCCCGTTTCCTTCCCAGGAGATTGCCCATCCCAGGATTGCCTCTTTCTGCCATGGAATCCTGTATTCGCAGAACAAGTCAACTTCTTCCGTCTTATGCAGGATCATTCAAGCAAGAATAAGCAACGCTACACACAGATCCTCATATTACTAAGATAGTAAGATGAGAGCAACCAATTCACATAAGGCAAACAATTCACACAACATCAAACAATCAACACAGAGCAAACACAGAGAAAAGAGTATTATAGGCCATACCCGAGGCTGAAAGGAAAGAACAGCTCTGATACCACTAAATGCGACACCCTTAGTTATACCGCTAAGAGTATCACATTACGAACGTAACCGACGACTCTCGTTTTTAAATATACTTAGAAAATACGGGAATATTTTTTTTTTGAAAGGGTTTTAATAAGAAACTTAGTCATCAACAACTAATCTCATTCTAATTCTATTTTAGATATTTATGAAAACATCCTTTCCTTAATTCTGAAATACGTTTTCGGAAAACATCTAGTCGATTTAATCATTCCGCATACATACACAACATACACGCAGATATAAAGTGGAGACTAGGGAAGAAGCATGAAAAACATACATGTACATAACCACAGTGTCAAGTGATCCCCGAGATACAACACCATCACACAAAATAAGAGTTCTAGCAGTAAAATAAATAAAACCTCCATCAATACAACCAAAATAAGAGGTCACTAATCAGAGCTGCTACTACTAGACTCATGACTACCCCAAACACACTCCTCTACTCATCGTCATTCGACTCAGCAGGGGCAGCCCTACAACTCCTCCTCCCAGCATCCGGGATGGTAAACATCCTGAATTCCTCTGAAGGAATGCCATCAGGAGAATCCTCCCTCAGCTCCTCATCCTCGGGGTCCTCCTCAGGGTCCTCCTCAGGATCCTCCTCTGGATCCTCCTCCTCGGATGAAGTATCATCAATGACGATCAGATCAGGCTCACTGGCGGAAGGACGACCGAATGCACTGAAACGCATGGTCGGTGGGGATGAAACCTCTGGTCCAGGAGTATAGCGAGGGGAATCCGGCTCTCCCATAGTGGCCATCTGTGAGGACTGGGAAGAAGTAGATGGAACGGGACGATGACGACGGTTGAGGAAGGTAGTGTGACGACGAAGTCCTGGTGGTGTCTCGAACTCCAGAATCACAGGCACAGTGATGACGACCTCTGGCACAAGGGGAAGGCTGGGGTGAGAGATCGTGACGCGTACTTCCCCTGTGAATATGCAGCGTCTAGGAATGTCCGTGACCCGCCACTGTCCTCGTGGCCCTCATCTCAGCGTTACCCTCATGGTCGACATCTTGAAGCTCCCCAAACCCGACTGACTATGGCGAAAGAACGCGACGACAAAGAATAGAAGCAGAGAAGAAAGGGTGAGAACATCACATGAACTCATAACAAGTAGAACATAGTAACTAGAGCATCAACAAAACATTCACAAACATCCACATAATCTCAATCACAAGTATGCAATTGATGCTACCATGCTATATATATCTAATGCATGAGTGCCCGGGAAAACAGCACCAAAAGCAGAGCACACAGCAACTGCTCGACCATATATGCGCAATATATCATGAGTATAGTCTGTACTAGCGAGTAGTACGAAGAGCATTGCTCAATCTCCGGCCAAGACGATTTTCCGACTTCCAGACAAACTCACTGATTATGAAAACTTGAGAGCGACAGGATAGTCAAGCCTGTACCCCGTTTGCACGACAATAGGGGGCGAGCCTATGCCACTTATGCCATTCCGGGACCTGACTCATCCTCAGGGCTGGTCTCCTGGACCGCTGGTGTTCTTTGCAAAACCCAGTGCACCCGTCCCATCCAGTTTCACACTGTACTAGAGTGGTATTGCCATATAGGTCGTAAGGCTTTTGAACCTTAATCCTTATCGATGCATATGATGTATGTCACACCGCAAACACTTACAACATTACATCCTTACAGACAAGCTAATCGAGCTCTTTCTACGTTGCCACTTTACCGTGGTGCAACCTTGTAGATTCAATGTCTTTCCTTCAAGGAAAACCAGACAATGCTTTCTCAGCATACACAATCCTTACAGGCAAAGCCCATTGAATCATTCAACGTCACCACTTCCCCGTGGTACGACCCGATTCAATGTCTTTCCTTCTAGGAAAACCGAACCCTATCTTGGGTTGGAACCGCACTCTCTCACTAAGCTTCTCAAGTCTTATGTAGAAAAAGTGTGTTGGTTATAATCTTTTAAGGTAGTTTGTACTAACGTTCTTGATAATCATGTCCACTTAAGTCCTATAATTTACTAAGTCTTATGATTGTGTCTTATGGATAGTATTACTTATCCTAATTCTCCTTGTATGACTAATTAAGAGTAGGTTTAACCTTTAATTATGACTAGTTCCCATTAATTGAATTTCAATTAATCTTGACTTTCTTTAATTAAGTTTTTAATCATTACTTAAGATCCTAATTAATTTATAATTATCCCTTAATCTCTTTCTTAATCTGGGGTTAGGATTTTTAATTACGTTTGATCAAGGTTAATCATAATTAATTAGTCTTTAACCATCATTAGGGATTAATTACTTAATTAATTCTCATATTAGGATTAATTATATTTAGGCTTAATTAATCTTTAATTAACTTAAATAAATTAGATTAATCAACTTAAGTAATTAAATTAATTAAATTCGTTAATTAATTCTAAGCTTAATCTTAACAACTTAGATTAATTATTTTTAATTATCTTTTAAATTGAGCTTTTACTTTCTTTTTAAATACTTTTAGACTTAAAATAAAAAGCCTAGAAGTTATTGGGCCCATGAGAGCTCATTTTTACTCTTAATAAATTAAAAACATGACTTTTAAATGGGCTTTCATTTTAATTAATTTAGAAATCCGAAAATAATAATTTAATTTAAAAGCTTAACTCATTTGCATTTTAGCCCTTTTTGTTACAATTTTATCTTTTAGTCCTTTTGAGCCAATTTAGCCCAAAAACATGTTTTAAACATCCTTTTGATCTTTTTAGGATCAAAAAGGACATTCTTGATGAGTTTCATCAAGAACACTCATGAACATCAAGAACAACCTTGAATGTTCATCCACAACTTCAATCTTTTCCAGAATTTCCAGCCACCATACAATCATTTCAAAACCACAAAGATCACACCAAATCATGCCAAAATCACCAATGCACACATTCAAGTTCAACTTCATTTTTTTAGCTAAAAATAGCACTTTCTCAAGCATCAACCATCAAGACAATTTTGTAATTCCATCCAATCACATGCATGTTCATCAAATCATCATCTAAACACATTTCCAACATCAACTAAAATTTTAGAAACATGCAGCAACACAAACACATTAACAAGCAAGTTTTTCTTTTTTTTTTTCAATAAAATTCCAAGCAAACAGCCACTGTGCAGATCGAATATCTCCCAGCCTAGACATCATATCAACGATCTGACCGTTCAAAATGAATATTCAAGTGTTATAAACCAGCCACTAAAATTTCAGCCCGATCCAACGGGGAACGAATTCGCAGTCGCCATTTTATGGTCGCTGCTCTATGTAAAAACGGGAAAAATTTCTTTCCAACAAGTTTCACAATTTGCATGCATCATCAACCACACTCCAAACATATTTCAAGCATCATAATAAACATAAGAACATGTAAACAACCCAGCTCCAAGAATCCAAAACATTTGCTCAAAGAAAAGCTCAAAAAGATGATTTTTTTTCAAGGAAAAACAAGAGAAAAAAAAGACAAGGATTCAAGGGCAAATCCTTGACTCTAGTTGCAAATCCTACTAGAGTTCAAGTTCTCCCCCCCTTACCTCAATCTCTCAAGAGAAAATGTGCAGAATTTCTGCTCCAAAACAGCCCCTCAAAGGTCCTCCTTTTAGTCACCAACAAGGATTTTTCAAGGCTAGAAGGCTTAAAAATGGAAGCTTTGGTTCAAAGATGGAACCTTGGCTTGATTGTGTTTATGGAAAGGATGAAGATTTTGGAGAGAAGATGGTGAGGATGAAGAATGGCTCACGGCCAAGGAGAAGGAAATGAGAGAAAAGTGAGAGAAAAGACCAAGCTTGCATGTAGGAAAAAGGTGAAAGTGAAGTGGTGATTTGATGCCATCAAGTCACCTTTTTCTTACACAAAGCTTGAGTGGAAAGGAAGGAAAAACAATGTCTCTTCATGCATTCATGGCTGGTTGCACGGTCTTTGAGGAGAAAAAGGGAAGGCTTGTGCAATTTTTCTGGCCCGGATCAAGAGAATTCGGGCCCGGGTCAAGGTACAGGAGGGCAAAAAGGTCATTTTCACAGAAAAATCCTAAAAATTCCCAGAAAATTCCTAAAAATAGGAAATTCAATTCTGAATCCAAAAATATAAATTTTGATGATTAAAAATAAATTTTAATCATTCAAAATCCAATAAAACACTCAAAACGGCAAAAACGGTAAAACGCGGGCGTTACACAAGTTGATTCGAAACTAAAAACAACATGATTTCTGGTACAGGAACGAAAATAATCGATTACCTGATAAAGATAATCGATTACCACTGCACCTAATAAGAGAATCAAATATACGTGCTCACTGGTTTAATCGATTACCACATATAGTAATCGATTACCCCTGTTTCCTATGAATAAGTTCTGGAACAAAACGTTCTGGAGTAATCGATTATCCAATAAGTTAATTGGTTACCACTGATTCTGCAGAAACTCTGGACATTTTTCAACTGTTTTTAAATTGTTTTCTAACAAACTTTTGAATCTCTAAAACTATATAAATATGTGAATTTCGAAGAGAAAAGAGAACAAGAGAAAGAATAGAAAAGAGTGAGCTGAATTTTGTGAAAATCAAAACTCTTTTTTGAAAAAGATTCTTCAAGAAAAGTCATCATGTCCAGAAATTCTGCAAATGTCTGAAGAACTCTCAACTCAAGGAGATTAAATGATTTGGAAAGAAGATTGACATACACTCATGGAGTTTATCTACACATACAAGGTGTTATCGTTCTAAACTTAGTTTTACAATAATTGTTTTGATTTGTATTGTCTCTTGAATAGGGATTCATAGAGAAGTGCATTGTGTGATATCTCAAGAACAAGGTGTTCTTTGAGATTGTTTGTGAAATCTTGTGACGGGGTGTCATAAGTAAGGTTGTTGTTCGAGTGGCGGGGTGTAACAGATGAACATGCTCTTGTGGGGTGCAAGAGTCAAACCTTTTGTTTGGTAGAAAGTCTTTCTTTAGGATTGAGTGTGCATGGTGTTTGTAATCAATTCTATAGTGAAAGCTGATTGTGTGCTAGATCAAAACTGGATGTAGGCCCCTTTTAGTGGCTGAACCAGTATAAATCACTGTGTTATCTTCTTTATCCATATACTATCTTGAATTGTAATTCTTAGTAATATGAATTTGGTTCTTGGTTAATAAAATAACAGAAACTGAATAGATAAATTGATTGATTTCTGAAACATTGATTTGTATATTGTTTGTAGAATCATTAATCTTGAGGAATCAATCTTGATAATCAATTACCTATTGCTTTTTTACAAATTGGTAATCAATTATGCATTGAATTGGTAATGAATTACCTACTGCAATATCTTTGATCCGTTGCATACACACATATATCTTTTGATTTTAAACTCTAATAAATTGATAAAATTGATATTTGAAAATATATTTGAAAGAATTTTTAAAGGCATTTTTTTGAAGGGAAAAACAAATTTTGCAAGTTAACTAAGTAATTTTTTTTGTCAATCTATTCAACCCCCCTTCTAGATTCCCGCTAGGACCAACAATAAGTTGCATTCCATAATCGTTGAGCCAATCGATCTCAAAATGCAGTCGTTCGACGAATATCTGCAGTAGTCACTTGTGGAAGTAAATATTCCTTTATAGCATGGTTTTTTTACTATTTAGCTTCTAATTTAACATTTTCATCAGCATATCATGTAAATAAATTATCATCTTGCATGTCCATTTTAATGAAATTGTGAACAACACAACATGCAAGCGATATATATTTTTGCCTTTTCACGACATATGAAAACACGGACTTTAGAATAGGAAAACGTGCTTTCAAAACAAAACGTGTTCGAATAAAATGGGGTGAAAATTGTTTTTACACAAGTTTCAAAACCAATTCATTTTACTTTTCAAAACAAAAAAAGGTTTCACGTTTTATATTTTCAGTTTCTATATATCGTTGAGGCTTCGACCCCTAACCTAACTCTCGCTCAAGCTTCCCCTCTCAGCCCACCAATCATTTTCATCGGCCACACTGTCATAACCATGATTAGTGGCCTCTGATCTCCCTGCTCTCTATTGTAGTCCACCACAATTTGAGCAAAAGACAGTCTCATTGTTCTTGTAATACCATTCAATTCCATCACCTTTCTTTTATTTTGACTTATTTCCCTCTACTTATTTCTCACTTGGTTTCATTGTCTTTTGCTCAAATCGTGGTGGACTGCAACAGTGAGCAGGGAGACCAGAGGCCACCGATGATGGTTGTGACGGTGTGAAGAAATTGATAGAATTTGTAGAAACTTTCTATGGGGAGACTCAAAAAATAAAAGGAAGATCCATCTTGTTGGTTAGGACAAGATTTGTAGCCCTAAACTATTGAGAGGTCTAGGACTAAGGAAAAGCAAAGATATGAACAAAGCCTATATGATGGAGATTTGTTGGGATCTAATCCATCAACCTCTGGATCTTTGGGCTCAGGTTTTAAAGGCAAAATATAATTGTGGCAATTCTATAATTCCTATTATTAAGAAAAAAACCTACTGCTTCAAATACTTGGCATGGAATTTGTAAAGTTTGGAAGGAGTTCACGAAAAATTGTACCTGGAGGATACATAATGGAGCTGTTGCACACTTTTAGTCAGATGACTGGGTTCAAGGTGTTGGTCCCCTATGCCTTCTGCTACACAAGTTGTGCCTGAGGAAGATCTACAACTCTTTGTCTAGTCCTTTCTTAACCAGCAAGGTGATTGGAATCTTTAGCAATTTCAGAATTTGCTACCTGCTCCAATATGTAGGAAAATTTTAGATGAATCTCCTCTAGATCCTAATTCAGAACTGGATAAGCTGATTTGGAAAAATTCTAGTGATGGTTGGTTCTCTATAAGTTCAGCATATGAGCAAATAACTTCTGTTAGAACTTTTGGCCCTAATACATTAATGAAAATCTTATGGAAATGGCAAAGACCCTAAAGAATTAGACTTCTGATTTGGAAAATAGGTTCTCAAGGCTTACTGACTAACATACGGAGGAAAGCAAGATGCTTGACTACAAATGATAGTTGCCCTATATGTAATAGTAAACCGGAAACGCTTCTCAATTTATTTAGAGACTGTGAAGAAGCATCTTAGCTATGGGCATGTTTTCTCAATAGAGACTACTTACATAAATTCTACAGGTTTTAGTCTTTAAATGCTTGGCTCTTGGAGGCTTTACAACAACGACCTCATAATGGAGATTGTCTGCGCAGAGATCTTGTCATTGGATTTATAGTTGAAGGCATCTAGAGACACATTAATGGTATTATTTTTAATAATATTCATCTGTCTACAAAGACCATTAAGCACATAATTTGTTTTCAGATTCAATCAGCTATGATGGCTATAAGGAATCCAATAAATAGAGTTAAAGAGCACCTGGGAAGAGTTGTGCAGATCAATTGGCAACCTCCACCTTCGGGTTGGGTAAAGCTAAATTCTAACGCTGCTTTCTCCCACACTCGTTCAATCGGAGCTTGTGGTGTTGTTGTTAGAGATTACTGGGGAAGATTCTTGGTAGGGTTTGCTAAAAACTTGGGCCTTTGTTCGATTTTGGAGGCGGAGCTTTGAGGGATTCTGAATGGTTTTCAGATCATCAATCAAAGAACATGGAAGAGGGTTTCTGTGGAAGTGGATTCTACTCAAGCTTTTCGATTTGTGGAAGATGGTTGCTCTGTTCATCACCCTTCGCATACTCTGGTTGAGAGGATTCTCAATATTTCAAAGGGATTCTCTATAGTTAGCTGGAACCACATCTCCAGGGACAAAAATCAATTTGCAGACTGCTTCGCGAAGCAAGGTTTTGAGCTTCCAAAAGAACTTAGGGTTTTTGAGAACCTCCATCTTTTTTCTATGATACACTTCGTCTCTGATAGCTCTGGAAGCTATTTCTAGAGTGGGCTTTAGGTTTTAGTTTTTTTGTTTTTCCTAGCCTTCTATGCCCTTACTCCACTAAAAACAAAATATACCTTTTATCATTTTATTATCGAGTAAACCCCTATATCAGTCCCTAACGTTTTCCACGTCATGCAAATTGGTCCCTGACTTACCTAAATTGTCACCTTAGTCCCTGACTTCTATCACCATCAAGCAATTTAGTCCAGAAGCCTAACTTCCGTTAACAACCTGATGAGTTGGGACGTTAATTGCCATGTAGAATCCTAATCGACAACGTTTTGATGCTATGTCTTCTCAGAATCCCCAATTTGTCCCTCATTTCTTCTTTCTCCCTTTTTAGGTAGATGGTTGCAATAGAGCCTAACGTGACAATTTGGGGATTCTGAGAAGATATAGCATCAAAACGCTGTCGTTTAGGATCCTACATGGTAATTAACATGCCAGATCATCAGGCTGTTAACGGAAGTTAGGCTTCTAGACTAAATTGTTTGACGGTGATAGAAGGCAGGGACTAACATGACAATACAGGTAAGTCAGGGACCAATTTGCATGACGTGGAAAAAGTTAGGGACTGATATAGGGGTTTACTCGATAATAAAATGATAAAAGGTATATTTTGTTTTTAGTGGAGTAAGGGCATAGGAGGCTAGGAAAAACAAAAAAAAAACTAAAACCTAAAGCCCACTCTGGAAACAACTTCCAGAGCTATCAGAGACGAAGTGTATCATAGAAAAAAGGAGGTTCTAAAAAACCCTAAGTTCTTTTGGTAGCTCAAAACCTTGCTTTGCGAAGCAGTCTGCAAATTAATTTTCGTCCCTGGAGATGTGGTTCCAGCTAACTACAGAGAATCCCTTTGCAATATTGCGAATCCTCTCAACCAGAGTATGCGAAGGGTGATGAACAGAGCAACCATCTTCCACAAATCGAAAAGCTTGAGTAGAATCCACTTCCACAGAAACCCTCTTCCAGGCTCTTTGATTGATGATCTGAAAACCTTTCAGAATCCCCCAAAGCTCCGCCTCCAAAATCGAACAAAGGCCCAGATTTTTAGCAAACCCTACCAAGAATCTTCCCCAGTCATCTCTAACAACAACACCACAAGCTCCGATTGAACGAGTGTGGGAGAAGGCACTTAATAATATTTTGAGACTTAACAGTCCGCACCTAGTTCGGTCATGCCATTGTGGAGAGCAATTGCTGATGTTGACTTCGAAGACATCAAATAACCCAAGCAGGGCCTTCTGGAGATGCAAACATTGGGACGTGAGTATGAGTAATTGCAACCATCTACCTAACAAATAACTTGCATCATCTTCTTCCCTCTTCTAATGTTCTCTATTTTTTTGTTTCAAAGAAAAAAATTCATGTAATTACTTTCGATGGGCTGATGAGGAGATCGTAGAGAAAGATTCTGAAAAAGAATTTTGCTATGTCACTGATCAAGTTGTAGAAAAGTATAAGAGAAAGATAGAGAAAATGCAAAAGAAACTTGCATCAGAGAGGGGAAGAGGAAGATTTCTAGTGGGGATTTTGTTCATTTCGTGAGTAGTTACTATAGGGGTTACTCTTGGTGTTGCAGTAACTTGTAATTGCAAGCGTTAGGGTTATGTGTTTGGTGTGTATTTGGCTTAGTAAACCATATCATGCAAGCTGTATTTGTTTCTTGTAATGTTTTGTTAGTAAATGGATTGTGATTCTGTTGAACAATTTGAAAGTGGTATTAAATTATGCTTATTAATGTTGGAATGTGATAATATTCTGTGTATTTGTAAGGTGGTAATATCTTGTGGAACCAATATACTTGCTTTCTTTGATTGACTTGGTTACTTGATTAATATCTTTATTAAACTAAAGGAAATCATTAAAAAAACATAATGGATAACAATTGAAATGTATGTTCTGTCTCAGAGGACAATTTCCATTCTCAAAACAATATAATGAAGACATTGACTGAGCAATGATCTAGCAATAAAGTATGTTGGGACCGGAAAGATTCCATACCAAAACATTATAAAAACTGGTCTCAACCATGAGCAAGCTAAAAAAGAGTACCAATGGTGTGCTGACAAAGCACCAAAACAAAAAAAAGGAGCACATGTGGTCCTCCCCATTACACAAAAGACCTTACTATTCTACCCATGTGTTGTACCCCACTCCTATCAAATTTAATTTCCATCTAGATCTGGTTCATCTAGATCTGGTTCATCTCCACCCTCTGGTCCTTTAGATCCAGATCTGGCTCCTTTTGCCCTTCCTTCATCATTAGCTTGTGTGCCTATACCTTGAGTCTGGCTTGCTTGAGATGGAGCTACATTCTGGCCAAGTTGCAATTTTCAAGAAATTCATTTGTTAGTAAACTATAAGAAATTTTGTGCTGAATATGGAATTCATGAGGTCAGAAACATCTACCTTTAAATTGTAGATCTGACATTGAAACATTCTCTCATATTCATATGCATTGATGGAAGAGCCAGTGTCTTGTGATTCAGTTATAACTCCATTTTTTCTTGCATCACTCTGCTTTCAAAATACATGTAGTAAGCTATTGTCCATATGAAATATACTAAACCTATTGTAAACACTGTTAAGGCTATGACATGAAGGGAATCAAGCATGTGGTCAGGGTGAAGCGGAAATAAATGGATTCCCTCCCTTGTTGTGATCGTTATGCGAAAACACGAATCAAGGCATAAAAGGGTATAAAACAAAAATCGTACCTTTTAAGGATTGCTAACGAGGCAATAGCAGCCACGTTTCTAGTGGTGTCCACGCCAACAGCCGAACTAGGATTCTCCCCTCAACTTTGCTAGTAGTGTTTTGAGAGTAAGAGCGACTACTCATATGTATAGGGTAATGCATCTCCTGCTCTATTTATAGAGTGGTGGCTAGGTTTTACCCTTCACTCACTTATCCCTAATACATATGGGCCTGACCCATTAGGTTATAATTCTAATTAATTAGAATTATTATCTTTTCCTAGCGGCTTGTTGTATGCGTGTGACCCAATAAGCTTTTAATATTTGGTTATGATATTAAAATAAAACCCTTTTATATTTAATATCATAAATAGTGAGCGGTATCTAGCAATACATCACTATCCAAATATTAAGATTATCAACAGCTTTGATGAATCCTATTTTATGATAATTTATATGATCTGTCCCTTTGTCCAAATATCTAATTGAACACAAGGGCATGGATTGTGTCAACCTTGTATAGTTCAATTTACGTTTTCTTTATCCCCAAGTAGACTTTATAGAAAATAAACATCTCATATTTATCCTCCTGAGCATGGCCATGCATTTTGCAGTCTCATTTTATCAAGAGGCCTACAGATATAACTCATGTTACATAGGAGGGACAAATCCCATCTAGGTCACTCACATTCCTCCACATAATTTATTATATGTCCAAATACCAACTTTATGATCACCTTGTTACAGGTAACGTTTGATGATATTTAAAACATATAAATCTTTATGTAGGAATCGTAGTGATTTCAGGTCAAAGGACTTCATACAATATTTATCAATTTAAGAAATGCTCATGACACTTATGTAACAATCCATGCAACGTTCTTAAGGTGGGTCTGTCCAGTACACCATTACTCTTAATGTGTATCTATGTGAGCACATGATATCTCATATCCATGATCTGTGAGATGTGATCATCAATGAACACACATACTAGTCTAAATGCATATTTGTCCTAAGATGATACTTGACTAGGGACTATTTAAGAATAGTTCTTCATAAGATCTCACGATCAAGACATCTACTTGATTTCTTATGAAGTTTAAGCTTACTATTCTAAGGACAATAATTATATTCTAAAAGAATAAGTTTGCCTTTATAAAATAACATGATACAAGTGATGGATGTTCATAAATATATAAGTCTCTTGTGCATATTCCTAACATGACATACCCATATATTGTTCAGGCGCACCAAATGTGCCTAACAGCTAGCTACACTTTTGTCTTGAGCAAATGGAGGAATAAAAGGTTGATTTTGGTAATTTCCATGACCAGTTTTCTTGCTTACATTTTTACCCTATAATTAGGAAAAGGTTAGAACTGGATTTTATTTGCAAATAGATACAAAAATAGTGAGATCAAAATCAACAAAATACCTTAGAGGCAGAGGTAACCTTGTTTGATACTGATGCCGTTGCATTCTTAGATGATGCGGTGGCAGTCTTGGATGCAGATGCAGTCTTGGTTGCAGCTCCAAACTTGGATGCAATGGTTTTTGAAACAATTGTTTTCTTTGTTGATGTAGTGGTTGTATTGGATGTAGATCAAGACTTAGATGCAGGTTCGGTCTTGGTTGCAGCTCCAGACCTGGTTGCAGCTCCAGACTTGGTTGCAGCTCCAGTCTTGGATGCAGCTCCAGACTTGGATGCAGTTGAAACAACTGCATTTTGGGAGGATGATCCTGTGGCATTTCATGTTCTTGGCCTTCCTTACAAACCACAGTAAGAAAATGTTTAGTTACAAAGTACCCATAACCAAAAATGTCAAGAAACATATGCTTAATCTAAATGCAAGTACTCTTGGCCTAGGCTGATTTTCTACAACAACAAGTGCAACAGTGTTTGCAGCAGGATCTTCATTAGTGGTTGCACCATTGTTTGTAGCAGGTGGAGTGCTTGCAGCAGGCTCTTCATTAGTGGCTTGAACATTGTTTGTAGCCTCACTTTCATCAATATCTTTAGAGGGTACATCAGGTGGAGGCATTTTGCATTTTCTAACATTGTGTCCTAATTCTCCACATCTCTTACATTTGTTAGTAGAGTGAGATCTCTTTAGCTTTCTTGGGTTGGGGTCTTCATCAAGCTCCCTCCTCCTAAGCGTTTTGGGCCTTCCCGGTCCAGGTTTATAAATTGGAGGCAAGATATCCTCATAGTCAGTTTTTGGCCATAGATTCTGTTCATTAATTGGTGAAATTGTTTGCCCATAGGTCATCTCATACGCCTCCCTCTTATAATATCTATGAACATAATTTTCAGGGTGCTCTCCCCTGTAAGTTATGGCTGCCACAACATGTCTACAAGGGATTCCCACTAAGCTCCAAAAGTTATAAGTACATGAATGTGTATTCAAATTTACAATAAATCTCTCCCTGCCCACTGTGTGTTACTTCAAATTTAAGCTCCCCAACCCATGTGGCCAACCAGTACCCACTTTTTTCAATTTCTTTATCCAACCTTCTCCTAGGTTTTGGCATAACATTGCCTTGATACTTAGCTAATTTTTCCTTTAATGCAGCAAACCTCCCCATCAAATATGTTCTCATCCATACATACATAGTTATTATTGGTTTGTCCCTAGCTAGTAAAATAGTACTATTAAATGATCCTGAAATGTTGTTCATTAAAACATCACATTTAGGGTAATAGCTGAAAGCATGCTTACACCAACAAGTAAGTGGTATTGTCTTCAGCCAATCATGTGCCTTGACATCAATTGCTTTAATATGATTCATCTTATCCTCCCATGCTTCTACTTAGGTAGCCTTTGTTTCCCCCATCATCAGGTCTCTAATCAAAGTTCCCCCACCAAATTTCTTTTTGAAGTTGTTGTACAAGTGCCTCAAACAGAATCGGTGCTCCACCCCATTTAACATTTTTTCAAAAACAGGTATTAACCCCTGTAAATCACTGAATAATTAACAAATACAGTAAAAACTTCAGAAATTGGAAAATAAAAAATGCCATAATGTAACACCTTTTGTTGATTAGAAATAAATACCCATCCATGGGTATTGATGTCACCAATATTTTCTAGAAGAAGTGTCAAAAACCATCTCCATGATTTTTTAGTCTCAGTCTCAACCACTACAAATGCTAGTGGGAAGTACTGATCATTGGGATCCCTCCCCACAGTAATTAGTAACTGTCCTCCGCACCTAGTCTTTAGGTGACATCCATCTACCCCAATAAATGGCCTGCAACCACATAAGAAAGCCTTCTTACACCCTTCTAAGCACATATAAAACCTACTAAATCTTGGTTGCACACCCTCATCTGGTCTGTCCAACTAAATCTTTAATGTATTTCCAGCACTAACTCTCCTTAGCTCAGCACCATATGGCCATAGAAAGGTGTACTGCTTACTAGCATCCCCTTCCAAAATACATCGGGCAATTTGCCTTGCTCTGAATACCCTCCACCTTGTTATCCCAACACTATAATTTCTCCTCACATCATCAATTATTTCCGTTACAGTTAAATTGGAAGCCTCCCTGAATTTATCCACCACAACTCTAGCCACCCACTTTGTGCTTGCATTTTTGTTAGCAAACCACCTCCCACAATTATGTCTCCCAACTAGAGTCTTCACCCTAAATGTGCTACTACCATCCCACCTTGCTGTATAACATTGTAAAATCAAAATTCCTAGTGCAAACTACTATGACCCTCACCACATCATTCTTCACAAACTTCACTTGTTTTCCATTCAGCACAGAACGTTCAAGAATGGCGTCCTTAAACTATTTTAGTGATGTGAACTCCACTCCCAACTTAATTTGAACTGCTTACACATATCTTCCTGCTTATACTTGGGATAATGTGGTTTGCCATTGTCTTCCAATGCACTGTCATAGCAATCACTTTCTAACTCTTAAGTTGAATAATCATCATCAATCTGATGCATGTTTGAAATATTTTCTGGGACAAATTCAGCCTTTGTAGAATGTGGAACTTTAGTTGCTAGAGGAACATCATTTGCAACTGCATTGGTTGCCCTTGCCCCCTCTTCATCAACATTTTGAGTTGGTCCAGATTCATCAACATTCTGGCTTGGTCCAAATTCATCAAATATTGGTTGATTTCTTATTTTCTTCCTTTTCACCTGTGGTCCAGAAATACCATCCTCCTCAATAAGGCCAGTAAGCTCCTTCATTTTCTGCAATTCTTCATTAAGTGCAGCTTCAGCTACTCCAACCTTATGTAGGTTAAAGCCATCATCACTACCCAAGTCCCTTTCTTCTTCACTGTCATCAAAATGTACATTATTCAAAGATTCATCACTTGAATCATTTTTATCTTCATCCCCAGCTGATACATTACCAATAATGCCATCACCTTCTTGCCTCTCCCCTTCAACATTCACAACTGATACATCAACAGCTGCTTTGTTCTGGCCCTGAACCCCCA
Organism: Sesbania bispinosa; assembly: GCA_026901365.1. NCBI lineage: Eukaryota > Viridiplantae > Streptophyta > Magnoliopsida > Fabales > Fabaceae > Sesbania > Sesbania bispinosa. Next base: position 170,431 of record QLOH01001028.1, read on the forward strand.
TTGAAGAAACCTGATTAATCATTGCATTAGGAATTAAGTTCTCACTATTTGCACTTCCACCAGCAACTACATCACTATCTTCCACATATAAATCCACGTCACATTGCTTACTTTCAACTATTTTAGACATCTCTATGGCATCTTCATCATCACACAACTCCTTCAAACCCTTTTCCAAGCTGCTCCTTACTTGCTTCCACCAAAGTTTGAACTTCCCTTTGTGACCCAAGTCCTCCTTCACAAGTCCAACAGCTTCGAAGTAGGACCAAGTGTCCAAGTCAATCCCCTCCATGGTGTGTATTTCACCACCTTTGTAACAAAGTTTCAGGTGTTTTTCGAAAAAACCCTTATGATGAATGTAATAGAGAAGCCCATGTCTACATAACAAATACATAAAAATGTCGTTTAAGTTTCAGGTTTCACCTAGATATGAATTTCCAAAATCGAAACCTAGTAAAAGAGAATAAGCCAAATCTGTTTTAAGAAAGTCATTACTAACCTTAACACAGAAGCTTTCTCACACACACAAGCAACACGAAGTCGTTCAAATAGAGTCGCCTTTATCTCAATCAGTGGAAGAACGACGAACGCTTCACTTCAACTCTCACAACCATTCAACTCTCACAATTCCAATGGATGGAAGAACGATGAACACTTCAGTTCAAATTTCTCCCAAATCGCCTCTAACTCTCTGTTGTATCAAGGGTTTTTTCACTGTTCGAATGTTACAAATGGGTTTACTAGGGTTAGGGTTATTTTAGCATATTAGGGTAATTTTAATTTCACCTCAATAATTAAAAAAAATTAAAATAAATAATAACTAAATGAAATGTATAATATCTGTAATTGTAATGACGTGGCAAGGTGACATGGCTCTTTAAATGCCAGCACAACACTTAACAACAAAGGTTAATAGATGGTTACGACAGGGACTGATTACCAAACATTTAAGAAAATAGGGACTATTGAAGTTGACTGAACGTCTCTAGAAGAGGGGTTGAATAGAGACTTGAAAATATTATTCCTGAAAATTCACACTTAAATACACGTTGAGACGTGATCTCAAGTTTGACACTTGGAGTCTCAAGTAGGTTAGATGAGATGTTGTCTCAACAATAAATTTGTAATCAAGTAATGATGATTTGTTGATAAATGAAGCTTGATTATTCTTGAATAGATTTGATTTAGTTTAATAAACAGATTTGAGATGTAAGATTAATTAGCTCATCAAATGTTAAGACCTTAAAAGAGAATGAGTGAGACTATTGACTGATCTCAGGTTGAGATAGGGTCTGAGATGAGATGAGGCCTGAGATGTTAGATGAGATGTAAGATGAGATGCATGGACATATCTTAGTTATTACAACTTGGTTTTCTCTGAATAGATTTAATTTATTTTAACAAACAGATTTTAGATATGAGATGTGCAATATAAAGAGATAGGGAGAAGAGATGCACACAGAGATTTATACTGGTTCACCCACAACCTTGGGCTACGTCCAGTCCTCACAACTCGTGAGATTTGCACTATTGACAAACCCGTCAATACAAGTATTCTTTGTTTTCAACTGCCTCTTCAGGCAACTCATGCAGTATTCTTTTGCAAGCAGCCTCTCCAGGCGCAACGAGTATTCTTTTATTTTCAACTGCCTCTCCAGGAAACTCAGTGAGTATTCTCTTTACAGTGCCTCTCCAGGCTTTACAAACACTCACACTAAGCTCAGGCACCTCCTGACTTAGTTGAGACTTGATGGTATGAGATGAGATGTGATTGATCTAGCTTAGATTACATACAAAGTATGGATAAACCGTGAGCTCAGCTAGATGGTAGCTCTCTAAATCACTCAAAGAGTGTATACAAATCAGTACAAAACAAGAGCTAAGCCTACCACAAGATATTAGCTAAGATAGCATAGGTAGGTAGGTTGAGATTCACTTGAGACTTGGATTTTTCTGGTTGTGCAGCAGCATCTCTGCTGAGTCTCACTGTGTCTCTCACGCGTCTCATCATAATGAGACTTCCTTTTATAGTCTTCAAAAAAACTAGCCGTTATACTAGCCATTGGAAGAGAGAGAGAAGCTGTCTTTCACTTTTCAGTCATGAGCTCAGTACTTTTCTGGTGCAGTCTCTGCTGTGACAGTGTACTTGCGTTGACTAGCTTTTTGCTGCTGCGTCTCTGATGAGCCGAGTCTGATGTCTGCATCTCATCTCTGCGTCTCAAGTCTGAGTCTCATGTCTGCGTCTCAAGTCTGAGTCTCATGTCTGCATCTCATCTCTACGTCTGATCTTGAGACTGCATCTGGTCTGAGACCGTCTCATGTCTGCATCTGCATCTCTGCATCTAAACTTGATACTGCATCTGATCTCTGCGTCTGATCTTGAGACTGCATCTGATCTGAGACCGTCTCATGTCTGCATCTGCATCTCTGCGTCTGAACTTGAGACTGCATCTGATCTTGAGACTACATCTGATCTGAGACCGTCTCATGTCTGATTCTGCATCTCAAGTTGAGTCTACATCTCAAGTCTGATTCTGCATCTCTGTTGAGTCTGCATCTCAAGTCTGACTTTGAATCTCATTTTTGCTCAGCTTCATATTTCAAAGTTCTTCTTTGTCATGCTTGGACTGAATATGATCTTATAATGAATTTGGGCTTGTCTCAATCTGATTTTACAGTTTGAGTTTGTCTCAAGCTGACTTTGAATCTCTTCTTGGTTTGACATCTTCTATTCTGATCTTATCTCTTGATTCTGAAACTAAGTTGGAGTCTCATCTCTTGGCAGATCTTGTATCTGACTGTTGATCCTTCCTTTTAAGTTTGTAGATGAGTCTCTTCTTTGAGCATTGGTCTTAAGCTGATTTTTAGACTGAGCTTGCATCTAAACATGAGATAGCATCTTATGCTTGAGTCTGCGTCTCATCTTGACTTGACTTGATGATTGGCATTTCTAGTAGAGACTTTTCTGATTGTAGCTGAGACTTCACTCTGATGTGCACCTCTCTCAACTTAGGCTATCTTCCCTTTAAAGCTTCTGAAGACTTTCTGATAAAGGATATGTCTTAAGGCTTTCTTCTGAAATGACCTTCAGCATATAGAACTTCTAAGCTCTGCCTATTCTTCAAAGACAATTCTGAAGTCTGATGTTTCTTATCATTTGGATTTTGATCTTTCTGCATTCTTCATGAGAATCCTGTCTTTCTAAGATCTCACATAACAAAACATCAGTAACTTCAAGAACAGAAAACATTAAGTTTGATCAATAGGTTTGTTGTCATTAAAACCAAATCTCATAGGGTTTTTGCGCTAACAACTATATCCAATGGTTTTAAAAATGGGGGACTAAATCCAAATTCTGAAAATTTTGGAGGGACCAAAAACATATTTAACAAAAAAAAAAACCAATTATAAGAGGAAATAACCATAATGATAGATAAGATATTTTTGTCCTTTATAACACGATCCAAACCTAACCTCCATAGAATGAATCCATCTCCACCCATATTTTATAATTTTTAGAATTATAATATTTATACAACAAAATTATACAACATATTTTTTATCTCACAATTCTCTCTTAGTTTTACATACAACATTATGTATAAATTGATTTTAAAAAAGAACTCAGATTGTTGAAGAAGCGTAAATTTCGGGTAACAGGGATAAGTCATATCCCGAGGATCATGCATTGAGGGATGGTGCGAGTAAACTGCTTGCAAATGATGGGCACGAAAATTCTGCTAATGATGGGCACGAAATCTTTGGCCCGTGGGTGTTAGTTAAGAGAATTTCTAGGAAAAGGATCACATCTCGCAATGATGGGGAAACGACCTAATCCGGGAAAGATATTACAGCTGTTGGATCCAGGTTTGATGCTCTATCTAAAGTTTCTCAAGAAATGGAATGGCTCAGGTCCGGATAAGGCCCAAATTGAAGAGAGAGTTCCAGTAATGGAGCCTGTAAGGATTCTAAATAGAAAACAGCCGAAACAATTGCGCCCAAACAAGCAAAATCCCCTTAAAGGAAAGTATGGGCCTGTTATTAAAAGGGTTCACAAGGCCCAATAAAGGCTATGGCTGGGCACTCGACCTTACCCACTACTAAGGCACCCAGTGCTTCTCATAAGGAAGTGCCCGTGAATTCAGCGCCTCCAGCGCTAACACCAACTTTAGAAGACGCTCTAAAAAAGGCAATGGAATGGGAGGTCCTTGAAGTTGGCTGAACGTCTCTAGAAGGGGGGTTGAATAGAGACACTTTGAATTTTTTTTCCTGAAACTTCCACACTTAAATTGAAAGTTGATATGTGATCTCAAGTCTGATGACTTGGAGTCTCAGTTAAGATGAATGCAAGACAGTTTCAATTTCAAACAATTTGTTCAAGTATAAGTTATTTTAAATTATCTGATTCAGTTTAGATTAATCACAAATGTTAAGATGAGCTGAGAGCAGATTAAAATAAAGAGTAAGGGAAGAGAGATGCACATTGATCTTATTCTGGTTCACCCACTCCTTGGGCTACGTCCATTCCTCACAACACGTTAGATTTCCACTATTGACAAACCCATCAATTACAAGTATTCTTACAGCCTCTTCAGGACGTCTCTCACACCAAGCCTAGGCACTCATATCTTGGCTGAGCCACAAGTATTCTTACAGCCTCTTCAGGACGTCTCACACTCACTCTAAGACTAGGCTTCCTCCTATCTTAGATGAGATTGGTTACAATGATTGATAGTTAAGATGGGTCTAGCTTATAATCATACAAAGTATGGATGTGCAGTAATCTTTGCTAGAAGTTATCTCTTCTATGTGGATAGGAATATTACAAGTTGAGAAGAGAGAATACAATGAGACTACAAGAGTTCTCAAGTTGAGATATGATCTATTGATAATGAACTTGAGATGTGGACTTGAGATGTGGGATGAGATGCAATAATGTTCAATAGTCAGTGTAGTCTCTCAATCATCTTCATTGTAGACCTCAACATTTATGTCAAATGCAGCTAACCATTTATGGTCATTATTGTAGTCGTTAAGAGCCGTTGCATAGTGAAAGACTTTACTGTGGAGAGGAGAGCTTTTGCTTTTCAGGTTCTGATGTCACTGTGTCAGCGCACAATGTACTTTGTCTTGTCCTTGTGTTGACTTTACATTTTGCTTTTACTCAAGCTGTACTTGAGTCTTAACTTTAGCTTTGAGTCTGGCTCTTATCTTTTGCATTTGAGCTTGGATCTCATCTCTTGCATCTGTTCATGATCTTGCGTCTCAAGCTGATCTGGAGTCTCTTCTTGAGATGACTGTTACTAGATCTGATCTCTTATATAATTAGAATATGAGTCTCATTTGTTTTGACTTCTAGGCTCATGATCATCAAACAATTTTCTGAAACATCTTTTCTTTTCATGAGATGACCCTTTTGTGCTTGAGCTTGCATCTGATCTTGAGACAGCGTCTCAAGCTGTTCTTGAATCTCTTCCTTGCTTACTGTTAAGGCTTCAAGCCTTGCTCCTTGGCATTTCATATTTCTGACTTCTATGTTTTGTATCTTAAAGATCTTCTTTGAGCATCAAATACTTGGGTAAAATCTGCAAAACAAAATCTAGAAAACTCTGCCACATGCTTGAGCACATAGTTAGTAATAACAAGATGCATCTCATCAATTTAGCATATATTTAAACTCTAGTGGTTTGGCACATTAAAAACTTTTAGGAGTGAGTTTGTCTTAACAATCTCCCCCTTTTTTTATGATGGCAAACCATGAAGTTTTATTCTTAAGAGGATTCAGATTTTAAATTTGAGATTCAATAAAAAGCTCCCCCTGAGAAGTGCAGTCCTTTTCTTTTAGAGAGATGAGCTCCCTCTGACTTAAATACTTAATTGATTTTAATGATTTTTACAAGAATTTCACTAAATGAGATTTAGTACAGAGCAATTGAGTGCAAATAGAAATTCTTTCATTAATCAGAGGGTTTCAAAAATTACACAATAAAGCAAAAGATGCCACTGCATCTCATCACAGCACAGAAAAGATACTATTACATCTTAAACTCAAAAGGTTCGCACAGAAAGATGCCGTTACATCTTAAACTCAAAAGGTTCACACAAGTCTGCATAAATAATCTTAAACTTACAAGAACTCTTATTAGATGAACAAGACAAAATGAACATCTAACCAACTCTCCTCATTTTGCCATTATCAACAAAGTCTACTAGCTAAGCTAGGATGAAGGAGAAGAGGATGAGTCTGATTTTGAAGTAGGTGGGCGCATTACAACTTGTGGAATTTCAGGTAGAGGAGGCAGATTAGAAAGATGAAGATTCATCTTTTTGTTGAAGTCATTTGAAGTGCGAATTGCTTGAAGGACAATGTCAAGTCCATCAAGAATGGCCTCTTGCCTCTTTTTGTGATGCTTTAGCTTCTTCAAGATCTTCTTCTGATTCTGCTCAATCTTGGAGTTGAGATCTTGCTGATGTTGTTGTTGTTTTCATGGAGCTGATTGAGAAAGGTATTGATTGAATTGGAGAGATGTGTGGGAATAGAAGGTTCAGATTGTGGGGCTTCTGGTTTATCAGAAGGAGGTGCAGACTGATCATACTTGGGTTGAGGAGAGCTAAGTAGTATGGTGTCTACAAAGAATTTTGCAGGAGTGGGAAAAGAGGTCTAGAATTTGTGAGATGCTTCATACCTAGGAGTATCTTTTGTTGAGTAGAGGGGATATCTGTAGTCTCATCAATAGTAGGTTGTGCTTCTTGCATAACCTCAGGAGTTGAGGTAGTATTCTCCTTCTCTAGACTCACAAGAGTCTCAGAAACAACCTTTGTGCAAGGAGAGACTTAAGTTTGACCACAAGCTACTGAGGTGATGGTGGTGGTTGATGGTTTTCTGGAAAGCGAACCAAAAATCCAGTAGTATAATAGTAAGAGAGTTATCATATCCACAGGGAACAATCAATTCACATATACTCGTGATCTATTATCAAGGGAAACAACGGGTTTTGAGAATATTGTTGCGGAAATTATAAACTATAAATTAATAATCAATGAAATAGAAAGGAAGAGTTAGAGACACTTTACTTGGATTAGGATTGAACTTCATATCATCACACCCTTCGTGCATGTAAAACTATCTATTATTTTAGGTTTACTCTATAATACCATAGACAAACTATATTGCTAAGACCCCGAGTTACCAGCAGCCTCACCACTCAAAGGTAATCCATGCGGGCTCTCCCAAGCGACAGACTTACCCTCGGCTTATTTTGCTTTCTTTATTCCGTTTGTAAAGGGATTCATTGATAAACGAGGCCTAATCCTGTGGACGTATCTTCATTAGGATACTCACACTACCCATCAATCGTTAGATACGACCATGTGTCGATCCTGGAATTACTATCAACTAACCCTTGCTATCGATAAACAGGCCTAATCCTGTGAACGCTCTTTGTTGAGTACTGTCACTACCCATCACTCATTAGTAACGCTCATGTGTCGGTTTTCTGATATCGAGTCCTCTTATTCAATCAGAGTTTGGGTTTCCTATGTCTAGGCTCCCCCATCCTCAATCCTAGTCAAAACTAGCCTATAACTCCGTCGCAAGCGCGGAAGTCAGGGATTAAGCACATAATAAGATTACCATATTATAGACAGAGAGCTCAGGAAATAATAATATAGAGTTTACATACACTTGGGGATAGAATCAATTACATTCATTCCTAATGGAGAGTTAACTACAACATGGTAGCCATACAAACCACCGAAGATGCTGTCACCATCTTTAATCCTTGTGAAGCGCTCCTCCTCTCCTACTCTAAAATTAGAATTGGTGCATTATCACTGGAATATAACTTAATTACAATAATCGTGTGCGCTTGATCTGGTGCAAGAGGGTCCTATTTATAGGCTAAGGAAAGACAAAGAAAATTGGGGAGAAATCTATCTAAAAATGGCAACAAGGCGAGAATCTTCGTGTTCTGCGCTACAGCGCATGTTCCAGAGGGCTGCGCTTCACCCTGCGCTATAGCGCAGGTTGAAGCGCAAAATGCGTCCTGCAGCTTCAAACTTTCTCTTTTTAATTTGATCTCTCCCCGAGACTGGTTTTGGCTGATTTGTCTTTCCTTGTTTCCCTTTTCTTGATGAAATCTTTGCATTTATTGAGCAACTTGGATTTAATTGGGAAGGTTGTCTACAGAATCCTTGTTTAATTTGCAGTGATATCTTCATTAATTGCTTCAAATAACCTTCAAATCTTTATTAAATGTCTTCAATTAAACTTCAAATCTTGCAGATATCTTTCTCATTTAATGCCATCTTTCCTTCAAATCAAATCCTTGCAATATTCTGCAAAAATCAGCAATATTTCATCAAAATAGCATCAAATTCAAATCCAAGATTAATAAATACAATTTATCTAATATTAAATAAAAAAGGGATTATTTTGGGGAAAAAATACCATTTTATCCTTGATAAGTGAACTTAAAAGTGCTCTAATTTATCATATAATTTTCACTTATCAAAATACCCCAACTTAACTTCTTGCTTGTCCTCAAGCAAGAGACCTCTTTGCAATAAAAAAATCAATTCTATCCCCTGAATAACTAAAAAATCAAAAATAAATTCAAGGAATTTTTCATAAACTCCTTATTAAGCAGGAGACACTTTCCAAACATAAGAAAAATTCAGGATTAAGGGATGTCACCAACCATCAATCAGAGTAGAACACAAACATCATCAAACTTTTCAAAAATATCAATTAAAGCAGTAAGTGATAAACCAAGGAAATCTCTCATTCTCACGGGTAAGTGTTTCTCTCAATCTTTTTCACCGCCGCTGAACAACTAGAATTGATAGTCGTTTCTAATATCTGAACCTGAAAGTAGTTAATATGGATTAAAAGGTATTTTCTTTGGTTGTAATGAGGCTGGGCTATCAAGAAATTATGGTTTTTCTAGATATGCAAAGAACACTTTGAATAGAGAGCATCTTGTGATTGTGCTTGGGACTCCTCTCCATTCACCTAGTCATTCTTGAATTGTCACCCTTTTTCAGCTTGGCCTCTTATTTGAAGAAGTACTCCCCCCAACTTATTCAATTTCCACACTTTTGTGCAGAATTTTTTTTTACTAATAAACAATAACATAGAGAATTTATTTGTGGGGGAGTATTCTTCTTTGTGATTTCTTGTGTCCGCTCTTTGAATTTCTTGACCTTTCAATTCACCAACCTCTTGCCCATCTTGTTGTGGTGCACCTTGCTCTTTATCCCAAGTGTTAAGGGACAGATATAATCATTGAATATGGTTAGGGGTGCATCAAAGGAAATATTCAAGGCTCAACTGGGCAAGCAAATAAACGGAAACATTTAATCAGGGTTGGCTATTTGGCACTGAGCAAAATATTATAATCACAAAATATGCCTTTGTCACTTCCATATCTTCTACTAGCAAGACAAAATTCAGAAACTCAAGCAATACAATTGACAAGTAGCGGTGAAAAAGCTCTCAATATCAGTGTTTGGGCTCTCAGCTCACCGGTTATGGCTAAAATTTCCTTGATAAAGCACTTACCCGGTTTTAAATTAACTATCCTGATAGGTTCTTCTGAGAAGTATCCTAATCCTGACTGATTAAGGAATTAATCACAAAACCCTATCATCTTTCCCAATCTAGTTAGTTAAACTACCTAATTATAGAGAATTTGAAAAAGTTGCCTTAAAATCCTAATTTCCTAAGGTCCTAAAATTTTTAAAAATTCTGAAAATAAAAAAATGAAATACAAAAAAAAAAATCCTAATTAACTAAAAAAAAGTTCTATAAAATAATAGAAAATAAGAGAAAAACTAAAAGAAAGAAAACACTAGTATCAGTCTCCATCTTCTGTATCCTGTAAGTCCAAGTCTTGCTGCTGCTCCACCTCCCCTAGATTAATAGGCCTGTCCCCAGGCCACTGCAAGAATATCCGGAACTCTTCAAACAGCATGCTTGGGTATGGGTCTAGTACTCCTGATTGGTTTGAGGTCAACTAGTCTTTATACTTGCAGCAGTCTATACACTTTGATTCTCATGGGATCATATTCTTTGATCCTCTTCACAATGCCTTCTCCTCGTGAGCTAAAGCCAAGGGAAAGACCAACAATTTAATTCTGACATCTGAAAAGTCAAATAACAACACATTCAATTCAAATGTTGTCTTATTGCAAATATCAATTCATAAAGAACATGGAAGCCTATCATTAACCAATTTGCATGCATAATTCAAAGAATTAATATTCTCACCATAAAAGTTCAGTGCTCTTGGTAATGACTCCCTAAAAACATACTCATTTGTTTTGCAAGCATTCAATCAATCCATGGAAAGTGAAAGTTTAAATTTTTTAAAGGAACAGAGCATAACACTTTCAAATTCAATAATCTCACAAAACAAAGAACATTCCAATCAAGCAAATTGTTCTTCATGTTCCTCACAGCCAAAATCTGCATTCAAGATAGCAATAATCAATAATATTCACAATCCTAAGGTTGCTACCTTAAAGTGCTAATCATAAAATAGAGTAAATGAAGATTTCAATTGGTAAAAATTAAAGAAAACATAACTGAAAGTTTCAAAATTGATGGAAGTTTGTGAGTGGAAAGAGTGAAAAGAAGAGCTTAGGAAGTAGAAAAACAGTACATGAGAAAATAGAATATTTTTAAAATTTCGTACTGCTGCGCTTCACCCAGCGCAGGTGAAGCGCAGAAAACAGAATGTAATTTTGCAATTTTCAGTCACGTTTTCTGTTGCTTCCTATTATTTAAAATTTTTATTTTCCACAAACTTATTCCAATCAATTTTGAAAAATTCCTAAATCCTAAAAAAAAAATGAAAAATCCTAACAAAAACAAAATAAAATTGAAAACAATTAAAAACTTAAAAATCTCTGGGTTGCCTCGCAGGAAGCGCTTGTTTAACGTCTTCTAGCTCGACGCCTGTTCTCTCAGGTGGCTAAAACTGAAATATTTAGTGAGCTTGTGAGCTGCACCCTTCCTTTTTCTGGCCTGTAAACCTCCCCATAATCTTGCCTTGGAGCAATATGTTCTTTTCTTTATTTTCTTGCTTTGATGTGCATGAGTCTTCTTCTCCTGAAGCTTGAATGATTCACAAATGATTGCGCTCAATTTCTTTGCTTCAGGGGGTTCTTTGATATGAAACACCCCTGACCACTTGATCTTCAATCTGGCTCTAGGCTCTAAATTTAATTCTAGCTTGACTTTTCTTCTCTTTGCCTTGTTCTGGTCAGTGTGATTGCAGACCTTTCTTTTGTGAGGTCTGGAAGGATTATCACTTGCACCATGCCTCTCTTGATCTTCTTTAGAGGACTGATTGGATAAGGTAAGGTCTTTGATCTTGATACCACTTCCCTTCTTTCCTCGGGCTTTGATTCACCATCTCCCTATTCAATCTTTTTCTCATTTTCTTGATCTTTTTCATCATGTATACCCTCACATGTGTTGTTTTCTTTCTCCCTTTCACAGTCAGGCTCTTCTGTAAGCATAATCTTTTCTGTTTCCTCCTCTCCTTTTTCTTCTTCTTCCTTTTCTTCATCAACTTCTTATGATTCTCTTTCTTGTGTTTCTTCTTCAATTTCATCTTCTTTTTCTTCTTCTTCTTGTAGTTCCTCTTCTTCATCATCCATATTGTCATTGATTTCTTCCCCTATCAGCTGAACATGTCATCGCACTGCTCTTGGGGTTTGTGTAATGTATTTGCTGAGATTGGTTTCTGACTGTTGTTTGACTCTTGTTTCTTTAATTGCTTCAACAGGGCGTCAATATTTCTTCTTTGCTTCTTCTCTGTCCTTTTGAAATTGTATATTGCCTTGATGATTTCTTCGATGCTCTTACAAAGTCTTAACTCCCTTGTTCCGCCATCTGCTTTAACAGAGCGTCAATGTTTCGTCTTCGCTCTTCGCTCTCTTTCTGAAATTGTATATTGCTTGGATTGAATTCTTCCAAAAACTCATAAAATTGTGAGTCTCTTTGTTGATAGGAAGAGTAACTTTGCTGCTGTTGAAAAGAAGGTTGCATACGGAGTGAAACATCATTTGGTGCCTCCCAAAATTCTGGTTCTGGTAACTTCCCCAATCCTGTGAAAAATTGTTAGAATAATTGTTGTAATTAGAGAAGTTACCTGAATCGGTGCATGAGAGGAGTAACTTGGTTCTTGCCACCTAACATAATCTCCAAGTGTTCTTCTTGGTTGATTTTGCCATTCATAAGCCATTCAACATTTACTTCACTTGGGGTGGTTGAACAGAGAGTGTTGAAATTGTCTCCTTCAGCTTAGCCTTGCCCCTTTTTCTGTTACCAGTCTTCTCAAGAAGCTCAAACAAATGTTAGCTCAGGAGAGAGGAACAAAAATTATTATCTTTTTTTAAAAATAACAATATATTTTTTTGTAAATAATAAAATATTTTTTTTAAAAAATAATATAATAATAATATTTTTTTTAAAAAAGAATAATTAAAAATAAAATATTTTTGTTTTCTTCTCGACTTTTCCCTCGTCTCCTTTTCTTGTTTCTACTTCTGTTCTTCCTGATGTCCTTTCTGTTTCTGAATCAAGTTGTAATTGATGTGAGACACCTGGCTTCTCAAAAACAAAAACAAGAAAACTTGAAAAAGGTAAGTGTGGAAGAAAAAATTAAAACTATAAATTTCCTAAATAATAAAAATTTCCTAAAATAATAAGAATAAATAAAAAGATCCTAAGATAGATAAGATAAATAAATAAACAAAAATCCTAAGATAGATTATTCTTGATTAAAAGACCTCCAAGTATACACGAATTGGAAACCGTTCCCCGGCAACGACGCCGAAAATACTTGATGGTTTCTGGCAAGCGAACCAAAAATCCAGTAGTATAATAGTACGAGAGTTATCGTATCCACAGGGAAACGGTCAATTGACGTATACTCCGTGATCTATTTAATCAAGGGAAACAACGGGTTTTGAGAATATTGTTGTGGAAATTGTAAACTATATAATTAATAATCAATGAAATAGAAGAAAGAGTTAGAGACACTTTACTTGGATTAGATTGAACTTCATATCATCACACCCTTCGTGCATGTAAAAAACTATCTATTATTTTAGGTTACTCTAATAATACCGTAGACAAACTATATTGCTAAGACCCCGAGTTACCAGCATCCTCACCACTCAAAGGTAATCCATGCGGACTCTCCCAAGCGACAGACTTACCCTCGGCTTATTTGGCTTTCTTTATTCCATTTGTAAAGGGATTCATTGATAACGAGGCCTAATCCTATGGACGTATCTTCATTAGGATGCTCACACTACCATCAATCCTTAGATACGTTCATGTGTCGATCCTGGAATTACTATCAACTAACCCTTGCTATCGATAAACAAGCCTAATCTTGTGAATGCCCTTCGTTAGAGGTACTGTCACTACCCATCACTCATTAGTAACGCTCATGTGTCGGTTTTATGATATCGAGTCCTCTTATTCAATCAGAGTTTGGGTTTCCTATGTCTAGGCTCCCCCATCCTCAATCCTAGTCGAAACTAGCCTATAACTCCGGCGCAAGCACGGAAGTCAGGGATTAAGCACAGAATAAGATTACCAATATTATAGACAAGAGAGCTCAGGAAATAATAAATAGAGTTTACATACACTTGGGGATAGAATCAATTACATTCAATCCTAATGGAGAGTTAACTACACATGGTAGCCATACAAACCACCGAAGATGCTGTCACCATCTTCAATCCTTGTGAAGCGCTCCTCCTCTCCTACTCTAAAATTAGAACTGGTGCATTATCACTGGAATATAACTGAATTACAATAATCGTGCACGCTTGATCTGGTGCAAGAGGGTCCTATTTATAGGCTAAGGAAAGACAAAGAAAATTGGGGAGAAATCTATCTAAAAACGGCAACAGGGCGAGAATCTTCGTGTTCTGCGCTCTTCACCCTGCGCTACAGCGGCAGGTTCCAGAGGGCTGTGCTTCACCCTTGCTGTAGCGCAGGTTGAAGCGCAGAATGCGTCCTACAGCTTCAAACTTTCTCTTTTAATTTGATCTCTCCCCGAGACTGGTTTGGCTGATTTGTCTTTCCTTGTTTCCCTTTTCTTGATGAAATCTTTGCATTTATTGAGCATCTTGGATTTAGTTGGGAAGGTTGTCTGCAGAATCCTTGTTTAATTGGCAGTGATATCTTCATTAATTGCTTCAAATAATCTTCAAATCTTTATTAATGTCTTCAATTAAACTTCAAATCTTGCAGATATCTTCCTCATGTAATGCCATCTTTCCTTCAAATCAAATCCTTGCAATATTCTGCAAAAAACAACAATATTGTCTATTAAAGTAGCATCAAATTCAAATCCAAGATTAATAAAGACAATTTATCTAATATTAAATAAAAAGGGATTATTTTGGGTCAAAAATACCATTTATCCTTGATAAGTGAACTAAAAAGTGCTCTAATTATCATATAATTTTCACTTATCAGTGGTGTCTGATGGTGTGGAGACTGAGGTTGAGGTTCAGTAGATGGTTCCTCCATTCCAGGAACATGCTCCTCCATTTCTGGTGCAGGCTCTTCCACAGCAGATGCTTCAGTATTGATTGGCTGAGGCTCTGGTTGAGTCAGAGCATATGAGACGTGCTCTGATCTGGTCTTTTTCTTCTTCTTTTTCTTAGTCTCAGTCTGAGTAGAGACAGAGGGTTGAGACTTTCTCTTCTTTCCTCTATAGGGATCTCAGAACCTTCTTGAGATCCCTTAGTAGCTTCCTTAGCAACTTTCTTCTTCTTCTTTCTTCTTCTTCTTTCTTTTTGTGGGTTTCAAACATCTTTGAATAAGGAGATGCCTTGTGTAGTGGGGAGAATAGGAGGCAAGATTGTCAAGTGGAAAAGTGGGGAGTGGAATTGACTTACCATCCAAGTTGAGAGACTTGAGATTTATTTTTCCAATGATTCCAGGTCTCTCCCTGGTCTCTTCACACCACTGAAGTCAACCTTGAAATGCTTCATAATCTTCGTAGTGAGCATTCCAAAAGGTAGACAAGCTGTGACTTGGAGTTGTGGAAAGCATGTTCCATGTGTTTCAGAATGAGAAAGGGAGTTAAGAGGGATACCATGTTTTAGGTGGTACATGACCATCAAATCCTTAGTGTACACCTTATTGAAGGTACCAACCCTTGGCATAATACACTTGACCACCAGATGGAACAAGACTTACCAAATAGTTGAGGGAGGAAGCAACATCAGTTATAGAGGCATCCTTGAACAAAGAGGTTCCCACGTTTGTTGCTGGAATATTTATATGGTTCCACCATTGCTCTTCGTTGTACAACATGTTTCCAGCAACTAGGGCTTGAATGATTGCCCCAAGAGACTCCTCAGTGAGCTTTATGTGAACCCCTCTAATATTGGCAATGACATGAGGTAGCCCTTGAGAGGCACCTTTGGCTTTGGAACAAGCACATAGAATGCTCTTGTCATTTTTGGAAAGACTGGCTCTGTCATGGACAAATGTCTTCCCACCCTTGTTTGCGCAGATAGGGACCAATGTCCCAATTTTCTTCACTCAATTCCTTAGATCAATGGTTCTTCCTAACATTATTTTCTTCTCAATGAACTTTTTGGTGAATTTTTCTTCTATCTCTGCATTTTCAAAGAGGTCAGACTGGAAGGAAAGTTTCTTTGCTTTGATTCTGTAGTTGCCTTCCCCTTTCCTTGTTTTGGAGGCTCGTTTTTTGGTGAGGTCAATATGGATGGAGATTTTTGGCCTTAGATCCAGAGGTTTGAACAACGTTGGAGGCAATCCTCGAGACTTTGGTCTACGAGGGATGGGAGTGCTTTTCTTTGAGGAAGTGGATTTGGAATAGGGTGATGGTTGAGATGGTTGAGACTGAGTCTGGGATGGTTCAGACTCTGTGCTAGGTTGAGGAGAGGGAGAACGACTGGGACGTTCTTGGCTTGAGTGAATGCAACCCATAGGATCAGAATCATTTGAGGAAGACATATTTGTTTCTGGAGAACATGATGATGATGAAATATCAGAGTATGGAAGTTTTATCCCTGATTTTGATACGCATTGAGAAAATAAAGAAGATGATGTGGAATTATGATTTGGCTTAAATAGAGAGTGGGGCTCAAAGAGAGAGAGTAATGGTGAGTGGGCAGTTAATGAACGATAGAAGTGGTTGGGCCCTTCTTTTTATACCCTAACGACTAGTTTGTGCGCATAGAGGGAGTTACTAGCCGTTTGTTAACGGCTCTATTCCTCTTTCAGGTAACGTCCTTTGAGCGTTAAATGACCCTTGACTTGGGACTTTATGAGTCGCATCTCATCTGAGCTCCCTTGAGTTAGCATCTCGTCACAGATTTACCATGGGTCTCATCTTATATTGAGACACAGAGCTGATCTCATCTTAGAGATATTCCCTTAATTAAAAATTTCAGCTAAGTGCACACATATTCAAAAGTTTTATTTCTCAACAAATCTTTCCTCCACTAATGGCTTAGTAAAGATATTAGCAAGCTGGTTCTTAGTGTCAACAAAATAATTTTCAATATTTCCATTTTGCACATGATCTCTTATGAAATGATGCTTTATGTCTAATGTGCTTAGATCTAGAGTGATGAATGGGGTTCTTAGCCAAATTTTTGCACTAGTGTTGTCACAAAATGGGGACTTTGGAGTACCTGAGTGCATATCTAGCATGTGAGACTTGATCCATAGAATCTGGGTGCAGCAAGCAGCTGTATACATACTCAGTTTCAGTATGGATAGGGCTATTGTGTTTCTACTTCTTGCAAGACCAAGAGACAAGGCATTTTCCCAGAAATTGGCATGTTCCACTTGTGCTCTTCCTATCCATCTTGTCTCCAGCAAAATCAGCATCACTATATCCTATGAGATCAAACTAGAACCTTTCTCATACCAGAGGCCAAAATTAGTGGTGCCTATTAAATATATAAATTTTTTTAACAGCAGTAAGATGATGTAAGGTCCAAAAATCCTCCCAAGTGGTTTTAATGATGACAACTCACCAAAATTAACTTGTCATAATTCTGATTTAAAGAATGACTGTTGTTTCATTTAAGTGCTTGATATAGAAGAAACAGGAAGCTCCAAAAGAAGGAAATTGTCATTACTAACAGCAACATAAATTCAGCATCATATCTTGCCAAAAGAAAGAAAAAAAGCTGTTGAGAAGAAGCAAACAACAAGCAGCAAGCTTTCACAAGTAAAGATCCTCATTAGAAAGGAAGATTCACTTTCATAAAGAAAAGAGAACAGAATAATCAATCTGCAGAAGAAACAAATAACCAGACAGAAGAAGAATACTGTCAGAATTCTGCAGAAGAAGAACAGTCATCGGAATTAAATTCCATTCATTTCCAAAACAAACTGATAGGAAATCACTAAAACAATGAGAAACAATGGATTAAGAGATTCCAGTATGACTGCAAAAAGCTGCTGCAAAATCAACTAAGGCTACATTCTGTAGAAGAAAGGGTCCAGAAGATATAACCAGTCAACCTTGACAGCTGTAACTGAAAGGGACAGCTGCAGCATGATAAAGACAACACTATAGGTAGCTGGAGGTTCAAGCAACCTCTCCAACGGCTAATTTCTCTCTTCCCCCATAAAAGAGGTGCTCTCCCACATTTGGAGACACACCTCTCTCCAGAAGAACCATCTCTATCTGCTTTACAGTCCATATCTTCTGGAACATTTTCTCTCTCTTCAGTCTATTCAGTTTTTAGTTCTAAGTGTGTTTAAGAGAGAGCAGGCTCATTCCTTTGCTTCTGCTGTGCCTAAATTCTTTCATTTTTAGCCTTGTATTCTTCTATATTCTTCTCCACTTGTTGTAACTTCTCAGGAGGTGTTGTGTTGATAACCTCTTGAGACAGATTTGTGAGAAGGTAATTTGAGAGGTGAACTTAGTTATTTGGATTTGAGAAGACTGTAGAAGGTGCTCTACAGTGCTTCTGTAACTAGATCTTCTGCAGAAGAATCTACATTAAGTACACAGTCTTATAGAAGAGCCTGAAGAGGCTGCAGAAGAATACTAGTGGTAAAGTGTACCCAGAGAGTTGTAACTTGATATTTGAGTAAGAAAATCCTACTTGGTGTAGGGACTGGACGTACCTCAGGTTGGAAGAGGTGAACCAGTATAAAATCTGTGTATGTTGATCTTCTCTTCCCTACTCTCATTTATTTATGGTTTATTGCATAAGCTTAAAAACTGTTTTGAAAAGTAATTAATACCTAAGTAAGTGATACTCAACAAAGTTCCAATTTAGGAACTATATCTTCTGAATAATACACATATAATAATCTATCTTCTTAAGTAACATCTTTTAATACTAAGCAAGATCTTCTTGAGCAGATTAAAGTATTAGAAAATAATTTGCAGGAATTTTAAAGCATCACAATTCAACCCCCTTCTTGTGATTGGATTTTATACTTCACTTGGTACCAGCAGCTTGGGGGTTGAGAGACACTTGCCTCAGGGTAAACTCACGTACATGAGAGAGGAAAAGAACGGGAAAATGGCCAACATGGAGCTGCAATGTTTATTCCTGAAGGATCATCATAACAGACCTCACTGCTTTCAATGGGAAGGATTTACTATTGGAAAGATAGAATAAATTATTTCTAGAATTCCAAGACATTGATCTTTGGGATATCACAAAAAATGGAATTACAATTCCGATGATTAGAAGAACCAGAATTTTTGACTCCTCCTAGAGAAGGAGAATCAGAAAGTCCAAGTGTAACATCCCGCATATTAAGCTTTATAACTTATAAGATTTAAAAGGGTAATTGAGTATGTATAGTAGAGAACTGAAAGTAATAATGATTAGGGGATAAAATCTAAGTTTGGGATTCTTAAAATAAGTAAATTCTAGGAGTTTAAGTCCCTGGTAATCGATTACCAAGAGTTGGTAATCGATTACCAGAGAGCCATTTTGTTGGTAAATCGCCTGTTAAGGATATGTGTAATCGATTACCTGAGAACAGGATTTTTTGGTAATCGATTACCAGGGTTTTAGTAATCGTTATCAGAAATCTGGGTTTCTAGTAATCGATTACCAGGAGTGGTAAATCGATACCAGACTACCAGAAAGGGCTCTTTAGTGTCTTTTTAGCCTATGGTAATCGTTCAGACTTACAGTAAGTCTGTAATCGATTACCCACGAAAAATAAATAGCTGGTGCGAAAATTAAGTCAGATTTTCATTTCTCCTTCAACCTCCTTCCTTAGAGAGAGAGTGCGAACCTAGAGCGAGAAACGTCATACCAAAGCTGAACGGATTCGGACAAGGAAACAATAAGATTTCACCTACAAACCTCCTTCTCCTCTTGAATTTCTAGGATTGGTTTATAACTCACTTTTAGAGTAGAAATCATTGGTCTCAATGCATGCTCCCACCCTTCTCTTTTCCCCTTTCTTGATGCTGGATGATTTGATGATTGATTGTTAATTTCTTGTCTTGGGATTGATATCGATAGTGAGCATATGAGTATAGACTCGAGGTCGAATCTTTAGTTTCGAAACTATCGAAATTACGAAACCGTCGAAACTATCGAAAACCCTCGATTGTAACTCATATGAGTAATCTATTCGATTATAACCTTTCGTTTTTATCTACTTATGGATTGAAATGTCTAATTCGATGTTTGGATTGGAATTGAATGTATGTGTGTAGAGTTGAACTTTCGAAAACACTCGAGATTAAGCGGAATTTCATTACTGTTATATTCACACATAACACTTTGATTTTATCTAATTTGGAATGGTTAAAGTAATTACTATGCGGGCCTGTGCTGTTGAGTAAGAATGAATAATTAAGGTCGTGAAAACACGACTTCGGTCCAGTTTGGGTGGGATTTGTCCTGGGAAGTCTGTTCCCGTAGTCTGAGCTCAGGTCTACCTAGAAAAGTGATAATAATCATGCCTGTTGGGCACAACAGTGAGTGCATCATATTGCATCTATTTGTTACTGATAGAAAGCTTGTTATTATGAATTATTCTTGACATGGTTCCTTTTGTGAAGTCTATAAATCAGTTTAAGTATTTAAACATGACTATAAACTTAACATCCTTGAGTTTTAATGATTAAACAAATAAGATTTATTAAGGACAAATAAGTTTATAATAGAACTTTATAAGATTAAGTAAACAGGTTCTACTGGAAAGGTATTTGTTTGTTGATTGTTTTCAGGTCAAATATTTAGCTGAAGAAGAAGAGTAGAAGATTACAACAGAAGAAGAACAAATCGAATCAGAAGAATCAAAACCAGAGTACAAATCAGAAGAATCAAAACCCAAAAGATCAGAATCAAGAAGATCAAATCAGAAGATCGGAATAAGAAACAGTAATCAAAAAGATCGAATCAGAAGATCAATCAGAAGAACGAAGTGCATAATCTGAAGAAGAGTAATTATCAACAAGGTTGAAACAATTGAAGAAGCAATCACGGAAGACAGCTTCGTCTGAAGAATTGAAGACTTTGAAGACTCAGAAAATCTGAAACTATCTGAAGAACAGTCAATAAATAAGGACAACTATCATCTGAAGAATTGAAGATTTTGAAGACTCGGAAGATCTGAAGACCATCTTGAAGACTTAGAGCAACAATGGAAGTTTATCTATCGTCCGAAGACGCAACTAGCTGAAGAACAACCACTCTGAAGAAATGAAGACATATGAAACAGTTTATGACTGAACGTATCAGAATCCAGAAATAATCTCTGGAGACGTTACAAAGAGTATGGTTCACTCCCATCAGATGATTATATACAAAAGTCAGACACTGCTTTTCGACCTCGACCAAATCTTGCACAAATAAGGAACACTGCAAAGACTTTCTGCAAGCTGCCACTCCTTGCAACAAAAGGTATCTGCGTGCGCAGACCTACTGCCCAGAGTCTGCCATCGATCAGAACGGGATAGAAGACCAAGTAAAAACAACAAGAAAGAGTTTTAATAAAATACATATAATTCCCATCTTTATTCATATCA